>JZLH01S0605270.1:80647-107531 GCA_001188425.1 Eucidaris tribuloides | reverse complement strand
TACGATTTTCACTTTTTAAAGCACTAAATAATCATTTTGAAATACAATTTTTTCAGGGCTTCATTTTTAGACCTCATGAAAGACACTGGCAGCATGGTGAATCATGCTGCTCAGATTTTTTTAACTGTAGTAAATGTTAGCCAATACCTTTAAAAAAGTAAAAATCATTGAGAGACCATTCCAGCTTTCCCCCATAGACTGCTGTATTGCAGAATTTCCTATCGCCTGATAGGAAATTAATGTGCCAATTTGTATCTGCACATATTGTACTCCTGACAGCATAACTGTCCAAACTTTTGTGTTCTAAGGTGTTTATTTGTCCATTCAAACACTGTCAGATATGTCAGATAGCAAAGTTCAACAATTTTTTAAACGTCTCTTCCACAGTGTTATACGTCGTCTTTAAGCCAATGCTGGATTGTAGTCTGGAGTCGAGTCCAATTTTAATGGACCCAGCGTCACGTCACAATTTAATGAGTGGCAAAGACTTATTTAAATATGGACTTAGATCTGGAAGCTGTGGACTCCCCTACAACGCTGCACTTGTCTGCACTCTGCACCCTAATTTCAGGAAATCATAACAGAATAAATGGGCAATTCCGCGAAAAATGTTACCTGAACTCAAAATCATGAAATTTGTAATAATTTCAAAAATAAATGTGCTACGGTGATAAATTTAGTATCGTACAATAGAACTCATCAAACTCTTTAATTTGAGTGGTATTTTAATACATTTGAAGTATATTTAGACATACTTTTCTTCAAAAAACACATTTTCTTGCAAAATTTTCTTATCTTTTTTGAAAAATGCATGATCTTTGAGTCTCATTATTTCACATTCAACAGCACTTCAGAATTAATTGATAGTAGTTTATAGTTAAGAAAGGACCAAAAATGACTACTATTAGCTTTACATTAGTTATCAAATGCTTTTAAGTATAAATATTAGGACCTAAAAAAGTGGTCTAAGGTGTAATGTCCGTAACGTTAAAAATGTAATGTCCGTAACGCAACATTTATGGTCCTGTATGGGATATTCTGAATCTGTTGTATCTAATTATCATCCTACAACTTAAACAGGTCCTCAACACCCATTTCAGAAGAAAATTGGCTTCACTTCATGCTTAAGCTCCAAAAATTTTTGACAAATGCGTTGGTAGGTGAAAAGTCATGTCCAAAAATTGTAATGTCCATAACGGCAAGCATTATGTGTGATAACTACCAAACGATAAATAGAAACTAATTCAAATTTAAACTGTTAACACTTCAGGGTGACCTGAGTGAGATTACCACAAATAGGTTCAGAATGATAATGATGGTTTCTAGAAATAAGCCCCCAAAGTTGCAAAAAATTGTCTGAATGTAATGTCCGTAACGCTGGAACTGCCCAAATATTTACCATGATTACACAGCTGATAGAGAGAAAACTTCCCTTGTAAGATATGAAATTGTTAAAGATCCTATATAACACTGTGGAAGACCCGTTTAAGAAATTGTCAAACTGTGCAATCTGACATATCTGACAGTGTTTGAATGGACAAATAAACACTCTTGAACACAAAAGTTTGGACAGTTTTGCTGTCACTACTATATGTACAGATAAAAATTGGCACATTAATATATTCTCAGCCGATAGGAAATTCTGCAACACAGCAGTCGATGGGGGAAAGCTGGAATGGCCTCTCAATGATTTTCACTTTTTTAAAGCACTTAACCCGTTGGCTACGGGAACCGGATGTGCCCTGTGTTAACTCTATGGGATTTTCAGAATCTTGGAGGAAACAGGTCAATGATCATTTTAAACTGCAATTTTTCAGGGCTTCATTTTTAGACCGTATCACAGACACTGGTAGCATGGGGAATCACGTAGCTCAGATTTTTTAAACTGGAAACATTGTTATACAAGGCCTTTGAATTCAACATAAACAAAGACAACTTAGCGCTTCATAACAAACACAGATAATGCTGGTCAAGCAAAATAAAATACTAGTTTTTCATTAGTGGGGACTCCCTTTTTCCAACTGCCTCCTTTTTTTTGGAGGGGGGGGGGGATTTGACATTTCATTTATTTTGTAAAAATTATCAAATAAAATGTCAAAATATGAAAAATTAATATTGCATGTTTGTCTATTTTCGTGTTGGACCTTGGGTTACCCTTTATAGCCCATGGACAGGTAATAATTGATAAAAATTTTAATGACACTTGCCTCATAGCTTCTGTAAACATGATGGTCATCTAGAAAATGGTAACATCAAATGCCATATATGGGCAATTCCGCTAAAAATGTTACCTGCTCTTAAAATCATGAAATCTGTAATAATTCAAAAAATATATGTGCTACCATGATAGATTTAGTATCAAACAATAGAACTCATCAAACTCTTTAATTTGAGTGGTATTTGAATACATTTGAAGTACATTTAGACATATTTTTCTTCAAAAAACACATTTTCTTGCAAAATTTTCTTATCTTTTTTGAAAAACACACAATCTTTGAATCTCACTATTTCACATTCAATAGCACTTCAGAAATAATTCATTGCAGGTTATAGTTAAGAAAGGACCAAAAATGACTAATATTAGCTTGTCCGTAACGCAACATTTATGGTCCTGTATGGGATATACTGAATCAGTTGTACCCAATTGTCATCCTACAACTCAAACAGGTCCTCGGCATCCATTTCAGAAGAAAATTGGCTTCACTTCATGCTTAAGTTCAAAAAAATTTTGACAAATGCATTGGTAGGTGAAAATGATAAATAGAAACTAATTCAAATTTAAACTGATAACACTTCAGGGTGACCTGTGTGAGATTATCACAAATAGGTTCAGAATGATAATGATGATTTCTAGAAATAAGCCCCCAAAGTTGCAAAAAACTGCCTGAATGTAATGTCCATAATGCTGGAATTGCCCATATATCAAATATGTACCCACCTCCTCCTAATTTGAAGAAAAAAATCCAGATAAAAAGACATATTTTTTTATCAATGTTTACAAAGCCATATATACCTGTCTCCTCTTCACAGACTCCCATGTCTATACACAACTAATGGACCCATTTCAGTCTTAAAAGGATTAACAGACCACTACACAGACTATCCAGTGTTGACAAATTAGATTTCTATCAAGAACTTGCTGGCGACTATTTTTCCACCTAAGATGCATGAGACCTCATTCGTCATACATCCTGGCATTTTCACACAAACTTACCCCTCCTGTATGACAAGGGAAAATCCTGAATTTGACAAGACTTTTGTATAATTTTTATTTTGCTTCTTTCAAGGGTATTCAACAAACCTGCTACCTTAGCCTTGTCACTTGTCACAAGCCTGTTCATTGTGATTCATCTTAACAGGAAAATTATACAGAAATCCAAGGTTGCTAATGCAATGTCATTGTTCCTGACTGAGGTACAGTATATGTGACCTGTCACCACAAATGCACCATAAGTTGGAAAAATAAGATTGTTTTTCACACAGTCTTATTAAAAGTGGAAACTTTAAGCTTTGAAATGGTGTATAATTTGTATAGAAAGGATGATGCAACCTATTAAACCAATAAAAAGTGGCAATATATTGAATTAATATTACATGACATATGGGGAGCTGCTTGCCTGATATGTCACAAAATTAAAACTTTGAAACTTCATAACTCTGTTGTTCTTTGGTGGATTATAGCCAAACTTTCATGTTTCTCTTATATTTCTGTTTATATCAAGACCAACTTGTCAGGGTGACCTTTGCCTTTAAAAGAAAAGAAATGGCTGTCATTACCTCTATTTAGTGCCTCCTTCATGTCCAGGTGTTCATCCCCCACCTTGTCGCTCTCCCCGTCAGCCTGGCCGTCGGCCGCAGCCTGGGCATGTTGGATGCTCAGCTTGTGGCACACCTCAAAGGCCTGACCGATGCTACGGACAATCCGCATCGCTTGGCTCTGAGAAACAAGAAACAACGAACACATTTAAACTATAACAGGTACAGATATCTTGTGTAATCATGGTTTTTCAGTTTGATGAGGTTTCATTAATGTACCACTACCAGTATGTGTACAATTACATATAAACAAATATATTATGAACATGCATGTACTGTACATGTACTTATACTGATTATGTACTGATTGTGTACATATATATATATTTTTAACATTTTCTATAAATAGTAATTTCATCAATACTTTATCAGTATTGAGAAGTATACAAAAAATTTTAATCCATTACCCATAAGATCAAATCCACATGATATGAAATAGATCTGAAAGTTTAAGCAGAAATGACACTTCTCAAACAAAAATTGTAGACAAAATCTGGTACCACTCAAGTCTCAACATGTGTTCTTTGTGAAATTCATAGAACTCTAAGGGTTAATTCTCACCTGAGGTCTTGCAAACTCTCTGTGGTGCCCACAGAAAACAGCAAATATACATAGTTTTGGCCCTTGGAGCCTGACATCTAGGCAACAATGGAGCCACATGAACGAGTAGGAAAACTTTGCATAATTACATCCCCCATTTTGACAAGTTCTAAAACAAGGCAATAGCCATAATGTGTGTTGGCCTAGTATGTTGATACTTGACCTTATTTGACCTTTGACCTTCTCATGTGACATTTGACCCTAATCTAACATTGAGGTCCCTATACACGTAGGGCATCTACCATCGACAAATTGGCAGATACCAACCCCAGTAGAAATTGCAGGTATATTCTATTATTTGACCTCATTTGACCTTTGACCTACATATGTGACCTTTGACCCCAAAATAACAGTAAGGTCCCTGTCATAAACCTACCATCCAAGTTTGGTTACAAATGGGCTTGTGGTTATAAAGTTACCTAGTTTGGGCCACCCTGGGCATTGTCATGAGGAACAATAATTCATCACATATAGAGGTAAACAGTGGCTTAGCTAAGCTATTTCTAGATCTAGAGAAGAAGATGTTTAAAAATTACCTATTTTTAGCCCTTTAGAGCCCTGCCCCTAGGCCCCCAGGGGGCCAGGTGTACCATTTGAGGACTCTTGAATCCCCATCCCCTAAGGATCATTCCTGCCAAGATTGGGCTAAATCCAATCATGCGTTTTAAAGAAGAAGATGAAAATGTGAAAAGTTTACGCACGACGGACGACGGACAAAAAGCGGCTCAGGTGAGCTAAAAATTAATTCCTACCCTGCATAGTATCTCAACTTGGAGCCCCCCACCCTACAGGAATCCTGCCTAGCCACTGTAACAGATTTTCTGGATGTGATTAGTCTGGCTGCCAGACGTACTGGGTAGTCCAGCAAAATGCGGCCGGCTTCTGCTTCACAGAGGAGGAGTCTGGAATTCAGACTAGGATGTGATTGGTCACATGTCAGCCTACACGTCCCAACTCTCTTCATCTTGACGTAATCTTGGGATCCTATTCTCCCCTTCAAGCGTCAAGTTTTCACCACATCCATGCAATGCAAGATTTGTTAGAACGGATGATGCGATGTGGTCTTGCGCTACAATATTATGAAACACTCTGTGGTTATGGGTGAGGAAGGAATCAAGGAAATGGAGCATAAGCTTGCTGATTAGCCCATGAGGTCATGTGACTTACAGGGTTTGATCTTAAGCTTTACATTTTCTTTTTCCACAGTTCCATTTTAAATTAAGCATGATGGATAAACAATGAGTTTTGTGCAATATAACAACCATACTTCCTAGATATCATCAACAACAAAAGAAGAATGATAAAGGTAAGAGGACGAATAAGACAAAGAAAAAGTAGAAGAAAGAAGAAAAGAAAGAAGAAGAAGAAGAAGAGGAAGAAAGAAGAAAGAGAAAAGAAGACAGAAGAAGGAAGAAGAAGAAGAAGAAGAAAAGAAGAAGAAGAAGAAGAAAGAAGAAGTATAAAGAGAAAAAGAAAGAAGAAAAGAAGAAAAAAGTAAAAGAAGAAAGAAAGAAAAAAGAATGAAAAAGAAAAAAGAAAAGAAAAGACAAGAAGAAGAGAAGGAAGAAGAAGAAAAGAAAGAAAAGAAAAGAAGAAGAGAAAAGAAGAGAAGAGGAGGAAAGAAGTGTAGAGAAGGACGGAAGGTGAGGGAGAAGGAAGAGGAGGGAGAAACAAATAAAAGTTTATGTTTTCAGGTGCAACATTTACGAATAATAAGTTTACTTAATTCCGTTCTGATTTCTAAACATACAAGCTACTAATGCATCTACTCTACTTTTAATCTCTCAAGCAAACTCCAGCTGTTACTTGTGACTCAATAGTTTATGTAGACTCACATGACAGTTCAGAGATGTTAGGGTAAAGTTGCCATTGCCATGGTAACCATTAATGCAGACAGAACTGAAGGTTGACTACTTGGTGATTAGAAGGTGTGGCTGTTTTGGCAAGCGTTTGCCATGTGAATAATTAAGTAATGACTTGTCTAGTAGCAGATTACTGTGCATGAAAACGTTGAGACATAATACTCCCCTCTCCCATAATCCAAACACATTCCATTCCAGAGCTTCCCCTGTCCTTTCCTTCAAAATTAGCAAGATGAATTATATTACAGTGCAACGGGTTGTTTTGTACATACCAGTGATGGACACGTAATTGCTCTAACTGATTTCCAGCCCAGATTTGTGTCAAGTGTAATAATCAGAATCAGAAAAGTTTGTTTAAACTGTTTATTCACCATGAATATGGAACACCCCTCCCCCAACCCCCACACTTCCGGATTATTTGATTTTCATGCAATACACAGTGTTTTGAAAAAAGCGGAACCCAACTTCCACCAGGAATATATAAAAGTAATGAACATAATTTATGTTTATTGCAAAATGTCACAGGAAAGATAATTTATAACTCTTTTATTTGATACCACATTTATAAGTCTTGAGTTATTGAATTGCAAACATTTAAATAAGCAATCTTAAAATTGCTTTGTGCACAAGATTTATATCTATTCCCCTTTTGATCTTTTGTCTTGTCATCCCATTGTTCCAGTTTTATTCAATCATGCATGATGTTAGCATAACATATTTAGTATCAAATGAAAGAGTATGAATTAAAGGCATTGTATAACAATGTTTCCCATTTACAAAATCTGAGCTACATGATTCCCCATGCCACCAGTGTCTTTGATACGGTCTAAAAATGAAGCCCTGAAAAAATTGCAGTTTAATACGATCATAAATGCTTTAAAAAGTGAAAATCATTGAAAGACCATTCCAGGTTTCCCCATAGACTGCTGTGTTGCAGAATTTCATATCTGCTGAGAATAATTAATGTGCCAATTTGTATCTGCACATATTGCACTAGTGTCAGCATAACTGTCCAAACTTTTTTTGTTTTTGTTTATTTAATAAAACATTGTGGGTGGAATTTGGGTTCCACCTTTTTCATAAACACTCTGAATTGTACAGTAATGATTCTGTGCCAAAAAAATTCAGGCTAGTGGGGGAGTACATGTATGATTGGATGAACTTGCGAAGAAAAGAGTTAACCCGTAATAGAGACTACGAACGAGATAACTTGGGCTACAGTCTATGGAAAATGTGTGTTACCTTGAAATCATCTCATCACCAATGGGTTAACGAACGTATGTATGTATATGTAACATTGTTTAAGAGAGGTGCACTGTAACTTATTCTTCATAAACATAACTGTAACACTGAAGGTTTTAATTGTGACAACTCAGACAATACATGTCAGACAAGTCTGGCACATGAAGAACCACGTGCATGTACATGTATGTGGCCACATAACAAAATTAATCACTTCTCATTGAAGAGTAATTATTGTTGAAGGGTACACAGTACCTGCAACTTTATTCTTTTTTAACAAGAGTAAAATCCTTATGACCAAACAGTTAATTTCTTTGTCCGTCGCTAAATCCTGACGTAATGGAATTTAAGGACATCAGTAGATATTGAACATGCATGACACAACTGCCTTTATGGGAGTATACATGTATGTATAACAAGGACACATAATTCATCAAGAGTTTGATTCAAAAAGGTATTTGATTCATTAATCATGAAAAAGGGTTATTTATATCATTGCATTGGTTGCAAGGCATTCTACCATGACACAAAATTACTTAGCGCTCGCAAATGGATTGAATTTATCATGCACATATTGTACAACTAACCTGCTAATAAATGATAAGAGTTGAGTATTTTTTTTTCACTCAAAATGATTATAATACCTTGCACATATATCCACATGTTCATTTTCAACTCATACCATCTTTTACTTTTTTTTCTAAGTTTTACTTTATTTGGGTGTTTAATTGTTCACAATCTACAGAAATAATAATGCACGGTTGTACTCTTATGGTGGCTATATAAAACTATTGCAGATCTCACCTACTACACCACTACATTCAAAAGTGGTTTAAAATATAATTGCTTTTAATGAGGAGTGAGAAGTGAGAAGTAAAGTTGAGCCAAATCTTAACACTATCAGCCAGCCATAAAAGTACACAGAAATTCAACCTGTATTACATGGTATGTGACCAATTTTCCTGATTGAATTAGCAGCAATAATTTTATTAAGAGTTTGATAGTTAAAAATAGATGAGGATTAGGTCTTATGATTCATATATGAGTACATGCACCTTTCATATTTCGTGGAAACTAAAACACTCTACGACTCATTTAGGTTAAAGCCTCCATTCCTCCGCGATACGGAAAACGGAGAAAAATCACGGAAATGGGAATTATAACGTGGAAAATGGGAAATCATGAAATGCTGAAGTAACAACCTTATAATTGGTCAGCAAATTACAAAACAAACAAATATCAAAATCATTCTTTGACTAAACAATACCATTACCAAGCAATAAAAGTAACTTTAATGACCCTAGAAAACCCCTCTGCAAGCCCCTCTGCTAGCCGTCTTTCTCACTACATGACCACGGCTGCTCCATTTCACTGAGGCCGAGTTGTAATGTAATCATGCAAGTATTACGTAATATACAGTGTTTATATAAGTGATTTTGAGTAACACGGAAAATCGCGGAAATGAACAATTTGAAAAACAGAATTTTGATTTTATAAAATGGAAAAATGGAGGCTTTAATTTAGGTCACTTCTACTAAAGATATGAAAGAAGTAATTAACTATATACTGTGCATATATGCCTCTCCAAACAGCAAACTGAATTAAGACCAGCATTAACTGTCCCAGTGTGTGGAAAAGAATTCACTTGTTCAATTTAAAAAACCATAAGCCCCCCAGAAATCCATAGAGGAGGGTAGCTGCGACAAGAGTCTAATGATCAGGGGGTAATGTGTGAAGTCGTGTGAGGCAGCATTTACGTAGTGATACAAGACTATAAACCCCATACCTTTACCTTTACCTTTTTAAGGGCATCAGCTCTGGAGAGCCAATGGTGGCCATCAAGCACTTTTCTTTTAATCTTGTTGCCTTGCATGATGGTCTTGGTTGACCAAAGGCTAGGCCCACTGGTCACTAAAATTTTGCTCCACTACATCATCACAATGTGAGGTGAATCCGGCCACCCCGTAACAGGGACAAAAACAGAATAAAAAGCAGATCTGGTTTACTACTACTACTACAACTACTACTAGTACTACTACTGCAACAACTACTACAACAACTACTACTACTACTACTACTACAACTACTACTACTACTACTACTACTACTACTACTACTTTTATTCATCTACCATTTTATTTATTCATTTATTTATGTTCTACTTACATGTTTTCAATTTTGAAAAAAAAAATCTGTTTAACAGCGGAACTATTGTTTAAATAGGTTACCTCATACTTTAAGTTTGATTTTTAGGACTTAAGTGGATTTTTTAGCTACAGTATAATGTTTTTTAGGGGGTGGGGAGGGGGGGGGGCAAGGGCAAAATTACCTGGAACCCTTGTGTATTTTCTATGATGAATATATGACATCCAAGTACAAAACAAAGCAAAATGGAATGTCAGGTCAACGTGGTCCCGAGACAAAAACTGCGTAAGCCTTAAAATGGAGGTAGGTAGTCGTCCTTTACCCTGACAAGGACATCCCTAGTTGGAAGCACATATCCCAAAAGGCTGAATAACAAAAGGAAACTAGAAATCCAGTCATCAGATTTACATTGAGTGGCTAGATAATTGGCTCATTTACAAGATTGTACAATTATTCATCTCATGATCAAGAAGTATACTAGTATACAGGCTTCCTGTGGTGTCACCTATCTAATTCTCAAGGCTTTAGTTGTGTAATCCCAATGGAGTTGAGTCTAAGAAGCCAAGATTGTTCAATCGATCACGTTTGCCAGAAAATTAGTTCAAATTTAGTATCCTATGATGATTCATTGTTCATGAGTTGCCCACCTTGACAACAAATGCCATGTCATGGGGTCTCTATAAAACATATTTAAGAACACTTTTAAGGACCCCTTCCTGACCCCTTCCCTATTTCCTAAACTTTTTGAAAGGTTGGTACAAGAGTTTAAAATGATGGTTGCAGGATGTACTGGCTTGAAATTTTTCTTAAAGTAATAGACTAACATTGTGGAGCTTCAACATACAACAAAAATGTCAAACTTTGCTATCTGACAAACAGTATCTGACAGTGTTTAAATTGACAAATAAACACTCCAGAATACAAAAGTTTGGAAAGTTATGCTTCCACTGGCAAGATATGCGTGAATAAATAATTTCCACTCTGGAGGAGGATGAAATAGCCCAGATCTAGACATAGTAAGTCTATGGGTAGAAATGGGCAGGTGAATCCAGTCAACATGAGTGCTTGTAGATTTTCACTTTTAAGCACTTAATCATCATTTTGGAATACAATTTCTTCAGTGCTTCGTTTTTAGACCTTATCAAAGACACTTAGAGCAAGGAGGATTATGTAGCTCACTTTTTTAAAACTGTGGTCATTGTTATAGCCTGTGGCTTTAACTGTTAACATGCCGGAGGATTTTAATCTCTATGGACTTTATGTATATTATTTGTCGCAGATCTGCGACTTTGAGACGTTAAGAGTTAATCTGTTAATATGAGTACAGAGAGATTCAATGAGTGATGTCCTGCTTGGTAGACCCTGGTTTTTAACAGGCATTTTTCTAGTCTGAATTCAGGCTCCACTCCTGCGAATCAAGGTGTGGCCACAAAAAAAAGCAGTGAATTCATAACATCTGGGAGCCAGATAAGTGTTTGTTGTTACATGGACCCATGTTGAAGTCAAATCCACAACTTCTGAGTCTGAGTCTGCATTAAATATAAATAAAACCTTTCCATTCGTTTTAGATTGGGACTCAATGCCGAGTCCGAGTCCATTATTAACTGGACTCAAGTCCAGACTTGACTACAACACTGACATGGACACTGAGTGATACAGCAAGTCAGCAGTGTATGCAGAAAGTACAATGTAACCACCAAAATGAAATAGTGAACCATGTTTGATCACTAGCTATTTTAGCTTCAAATATTAGCACTTTAAAATTGAATGAACTTGTTATTTGTTCCACACCATTCTGCCAATAAATAATTGTATCTGTAAACTACATTATTTTACACAATGTTTTTAAAGCTGTTAAATATCTGAGATTCCAAACTGGTAAAGATGAAGGAAATCAGAGCTTCAGTTACATCACCAATTCAAAAGGTGACAATTTGAATAATTTTCTTTGAAACATTGATCAAAATGCACCAAACCAAACCAAATTAATTAAAACAAAATGACAAATTGCAGTTCAATAATATATATATTTTTTTTATTAAAAATAATATCACCTAAAGCATACTACGTTAACAATATCATTTTATTTATTTGAATTTGTAGATGGATTTAATTTGGACAAATCCCGACTTCAATGATCTTTCTCAGTCTCCTTTCACACTACAATGAAAACTATGATGACTCTTCTTTCAAATATTCGTAAGCGCCATATGATTCCACCTGTAATAAAACCACATCCCCTTCCCTTGGCCATCCAGGGTTGTGTTGTCAGGGTTCAGGAAGGGGGTAAGATTGGGGTCTGGTGAAGGGGGAGGGGAGAACTGTGATGAGAAAGCTGTCTGAAATTAATACACATGGCGCACATAGAGGCCTATACACAGACCAACTTTCTTACTTAACTTACTTGTATGGAGGAATTGAGGCTGCAGAATTGCTTATATGATACATAGAATGATTATGACCAAAGAAGTACATGTTTACTAGTGTTGCACGATTCCAGGATTTTTGGGAGCCGACTAGTCTCCGATCAAAAGTCGCGACTCCGGCTATTTGCCGACCCTCCATGTTCAGTTCTGTCGGCGTGATCAATAGGTAAAAGGAAAACACACTACAGCCTATACAACAACTGTTCATTGTCCTCCTTCAATGATTTCAGTAAATTCAGCTTTCAACTGTGATTACGATCATTCAAAAAGTGACTTTTTGCTATGGTCCCACACATTGTCATCGATGTTTTGATTGGTTTATATGGCATACATATGTGATTACATGGAGTCAATTCTTGCGTTTCTAAAGTCGGCGTCGTGACTCCTCGACAATAGTCACGACTCCGACTTTTGGCGACTTAGTCGCGCAACACTAGTGTTTATGTTTTCTCACATGATACATGGATTATTTCAAAATGCACAACCCTCTTACATGAAGATATCAATTATTTTAATATCTGTCTGATAAATTAATTATAAGTTTGATCACCAAGATACATGGATTTCTGATAATATCCAAGCTACAGAAGGAACAAAATGAGAAAATTTTGGATTGGACAATTGTAAATGAAGTTAAGGTAATGCATATGGTTGTCTTTGACAAGGAACTGATAGAATGATAATATACTTTTTTTTGGGGGGGGAGGGCATTAGTATAACTATTAATTAAAACTATTTTTTTAAAGAAAATTATTATTTTTTATATCAGAGAAGTGTTTTGGAGAACATGGGGCTTGAGGAGATGGGGTTGAAAAGGGAGAAGGATGAAGCCATATTTATCTTGTAAGCTGTTTGATTTTACTGAAACATGTTTTTTCATAGATCCTAGGTCAAGATCTCATTCATTCTTGTAAACAGATAACAAATGGTACATGTAATGTACATGTATGCAGCTAGGAGGGCTCCTGTGACTGAACCACCTCTACCACCCCATCCCTACCCCCTCTACCCCTCCCCTCCCCCCCCCCATTCATGACCTATAAAACATTATTTTGTTGAAACACTGTGGATCTGACAGCTTGCCTTATGCACATAATATGTGGTAGGGTAAGTTAGAGCCAACACCACCCCCCCCACACACACACACACAAGGGGGGGGGCGTGCTTCTGGCCAGCCACTGGTAAAGGGAAGAACAGGATCATACAACACTGCAGGGGGATATTAAGGGGCTACTTGTTGGTTGAATGCAAGGCTGCAACTCGTAGGGGAAACCCCCTACCATAGAGGATTTTAGCCCACCGTAGGTTGTAGGGGATACCTACAGGGAAATGGCCTTGCGTAGGGAATAAGTCGGGGGTTTTGATGATTTGTATGGGATTTAGGAGGTTTTGACAATTTTCAGAAATATTGTTAAATCCCCGAAGGATTTCAAAGAATTTCCGTATATATTCGTCCGTTTTGTCCATCTCCGACAAATAAATCAAGATCAAAATATTGCATTTTCGAAGATTATTTTGTAGGGGAAAACGTACCCTCGAAGGGGAAAAGTGGATTTTTGAAGGGGAAAACACAGGTTCGTAGGGGAAAATTGGGTATTTGGCGTAGGGGAAAAGTGGTGTCCATAGGGGAAAATACGCATGCGTCGTAGGGGGAAATTGAAATTTTGAGTGGCAGACCTGGTTGAATGTCACATTGACATTGGAGCACCCAATGACTCACAGAATGCTAGGCACCTGTAGCCACTGATGACTGATGGTTGTTAACCCTCTGAGATCTGGGATTCTTTTCGTCGACTTCACGAGTGCTGTTCATTCCTTCAATTTTACTTGGAAAATACCTGGACTTATCCTCATTTTCCCACCTTATACTCTGTACAAAAGTACAGTATGCAGTATACCCTTTCCAATAGTTTAAATAGCTTGTAGAAAATGAACAAACATAATCCAAGTTATACTGAAAAATATTAACATACTAACTCCCATATGAAAATACAAGTGGGTTGCACGTGCTGTCTAGTGTCTACCAAAGGGTTAAAGAGACAGTAATCAAATGATGACAAAATGTTGGAAAATCATTCAATGTATGGTAGGAATCAAAAGGCAGTTCAGTATACAACAACAACTACAAAATCAATTCAAATTTAAGATACCTTGTCAAACTGATGATGGCAAATTTGCAGTATCAATTGAAATGTAAAAATACCCACTTTTACAATTTCATATTTTTGTTCCAATATTACGTTATTAACAATATGAATATTCCTTGAGAAGTAACAACATCCACGATAGTTTCACTGAATCTTAAACTAACAAAGTAACAAACATGTAAAGAACACTGACACGTGTTACTGATGTTTTTACTTATATTATTTAATTATATGTTTATTTTATTATTTATTTATTTATTTATTTATTTATTTATTTATTTATTTATTTATTTATTTATTTATTCAATTATTAATTAATTTATTCATTTATTCTTTTTACTAATTTGTTTGTTTCAGTAAGTGTCACTTGTTTTCAATGAGGGTTTATTTATTTGTACTGCATGTAAGTCAGATGCAAGGAACAATGTGACACTCAGAATTTATAGAATTTTAGAATTACTAATCAAACTGCAACCGCTAGAATAACAATTAAAGCAACTTGTTTCATTTGATGCACTACCGTGCACTGATTATCGCACTGTGGTTGATAGGGGTTTCTTAATTAAGTGCAATATTTTTCTTTACACATCAAGTATATATGATACCATAACTAAGTAGTAACGCCAGATAGATACAATAACAATACCGAGTAAGGTTGTAGGCCTCAAAGGAATTACTTCATTCATTTAATTCAAGCAGTGTTGCAGCTTTGGAGTAACTTAATGTAATACAATCATCAAACAAATTACATAGGGAAATCAAGGCATCCATTTCATTAATAAAAACAATGAAGACTCTCAAGGCATCTATTTCAGTAATAAAAACAATAAAGACTCTCACTGTATTGTGAGAAGAAACGTCAGATCATATACCCTCATGATAATACTATAAAGTTTTATTTCCTACTTCAGGGAATCAATTTCATCACTGTATGTCTGGTTACATATAAACAAGACAGAGTCTCGGCTTTTGAAAGTCATTTCTATTAAATATTTATACTAATCAAATACCATCTTTCAAAATCTTCTGAAAGTTATTTTAAGAACAAAGTTATCTTCCTATGCTGGAGTGCATGTGAACTAAAAGCCGGTAATTATAAAATATTAGCTAAATTGGCACAACTTTAAAATAACTTTCCATGAAATTCATTTAACTTGCAGTAGTACATACATGTAGTCTAACCCTTTTTATATTTCAAACAACCCCTCCCCACCCCCCACCCCCTCCCAGAGAAGTGCTCATATTTATTTCTGCTGTTTGGAATTTTAAATATTAAAGGTAAATGAAAAGTATTTGTAGAAATATTACTTGTAAGTTGTTTAATATGTTTTGTAATTTCTGTCCAAGTTGCCCTGCGTCCTTTGGGAATGTTTTTGTAGTGATTATTTTGCCATATTATCAGAGATGTAAAATTGTACTGCTATTTCCAACACCATCATTGTATACCAGGAGTTCATTTCATGTTTGTGGATTATAATCAATAAAAGTATCAAAGAAAACAAAAATTTTTGTTTATATGTGGATTTATAAAGATAATGAATCTGCATCTAATGATCTAAAGAATTGTTTCAAGAGAGTTTCTGTCAAAATAGATTAATAGACTCCATACTATCTTTTAAGGAAAGTTCATCCTGAGGTCAAGTTGGTCTTAATAAAAGCAGAGAAATGACAGAAACATATACATGTATATGAAGGTTTGGCAAAAATCCATCAAAGAATAAAAGAGTTATGGAATTTTTAAGTTTTTATAAGCAGCTCCCCATATGTCATGTGATATAAATTCTATAAAGTACCCTTTTCTCAGAAATTAGAAAATGATTTTACCTCTGCATTTTACATATTATCAGAAACATTATTTCATACAGACTTCTATGAAAAAAAAAAAACAATTTTTATGAACCATTAAAAAATGGCAACTTATGGAGTTTATTTTACATGATATGGGGAGCTGCTCGCATGTGACATCACAAAATTAACAGCTTGAAACTTCATATCTCTGATATTCTTTGGTGGATTTTCACCAAACATTCTGTTTCTCTCATTTTTCTGCTTTTATTAAAACCAACTTGACATCAGGGTGAATTTGCCTTTAAGTACCTTGAACTTTCTAAGGGAGTGGTGGCCTTAACCACTTGCATTATTGTGGGAGGAACTACCCTCTTGTCTTCACAAACAATGACGTCCCTTGTATGCCGACAAAGGACAAACAAAAGAACGGCCGACTTCCTTTAGCGACAGAAGTGCCTGAGTCATCCTGGGACCCTTGATATCAAAACGAATCCACTAATGTCATGTGACATTAACAGCCAGCCAATGAGGTGAAACACCTAACAGCTGATCTTTTCTGGATGAGTTTTAAACAAACATGACAACCGCGTTGCTACACAAGTAAATCCCATATTTTATGAACTTAGGTTTGAGCCTACGGGATGGACATAGACTTTAAAAAAAAAATATCAACCTGTTAAATATGCATGTAGTATAAAGAATATTATCAAATATTTGTTTTCTAGGATAATGCAAATCATATCAGTTTTGGTATTTAAGTTTCAATTCTGACATACACATAGTGTGTACAAACCATAATACCTGTTTAAAAATGGAGATTGCCTCAAAACTTAGAATTAAAGAAGAGAACTAGTCATTAGGCAGTGTATAGTTTTGGTCCATGGTAGTTAAAATGAAATTCTCTGCTGAATTTTAAGTACATGTCTATCATCTATCAATTACCTGAAAATCACATGATCTGAAACACTTCCATTTTAGAGAAATTAATCAAAAATAAAACTATTTGGGTCCCTGAATATTTTGCCTCATGATATGTACATAGTCATACTGTACATGTACCTGCTTGCTAACCATTTAGAAATTTCAAAATATTATTGTAAGCAAGTAGGTTTGAATTTTTTCTGATGTGTGGCTAATAGTACCTTAATTTAGAAACATTGATGAAAAATTTGTCTGATCAACAAAAACTATATTCTAGCTCAAAGGCCTTCTCATGTAAATACAATGTTTTAATGATAGCAGTCATTCAGAAACTCACAAGGAAACCATTCTGTTAAATGAAAGTTTGGAATATTCAGACCAAATCAAACTGTGTTTGGACTCTTACATGTATTCTTACTATTTTTAAGTGATCATCCACCAGTGGTTAGAGCAGTAAAAATTTCATATTGATATTTCTTATTAAGCAAATAAAAGGGTATAATTGCCAAAATTCACAACTGGCAGTATACACCAATAGTACCACCAATAAATGTCAAAATAACCTGCTGTAGCACAAAGGAGAGTCCAAGTAGTTTGTCTGTATATTACAACATTTGCTAAACAAACATACAGCAACACAAACAAAAACAAACAAATACATGAACACACACAAACATCAATCACAAAATGAGAATGCAACATAATATGTATTTAATGTATACTTAAATAACAGTGACAGCCATTTTTTAAAACCTCTCTCTCAATCACTATTTTGATACAAGCCTAAATATCAAGGTCCTAAACTCATTATCACAACTACATCTCGTCATCAAGAATAATGAGAGCTATCCTTGGGCACTGTGCTGGCCATAATGTTCACTAGCCTTTCACAAGATGATGGATGTCTGGGATGGTCTGTACTAATAAACCATTGTCACACAAACACAGGGACAAACACACACACACATGCAATCACACACACATACACACACATACATACACACACACGTGCTCACGCACGCGCACGCGCACACGCACACGCACACACACACATACCGACAAGAGCTACATTGTGGGGGTGTTCCTGTATATGCAGTGTGGGTGTTCCATAATAGGTATAAAAACACATTGTGAGTGTATGATTTTAACCCCCATAATGCCGAAATACGCCCACAATGTAAACTCATACTTAAACATACACCCACAATGTACCTCCTGTACGTCCACAACATACAATAGACACACAACACACAAAAGACACACAACATCATTATGGGAGTAAAAAAACGGTTCACTTTAGCATGCCCGCTGTGTTGTTTTAAACCGTTTTAAAATGTTTCATTCTGGGGGTACCCCCACATTGCCGAAATAAGCCCACAATGTAACCTCATACTTAAACATACACCCACAATGTACCTCCTGCACACTCACACACACATGCATACACACAGGCAGGCAAAAAGACACACACACAAACACAGAAGCACACACAAACACATGAACATACAAGCACAAACACACAGACATACATACACTGTAAGCATGCACAAACACACATACAAACATATAAAGACACACATCATATGACCTTTCACCATTAAGCAAACAATACCTCAGAAAAATCATAAATCTCATCTGTTCCACCCTGGTCTTTAACTCTTAACATGCCAGATGTTTTAAGCCTGTATGGATTCTGTGTGTATTATTTTGTGCAGATCTGCAACTTTGGAAAGCTAAGAGTTAAAGTATATCAATCTACCCTTTTAAATGATACAAAATGTAACTATGAACAATACAAAACCACTTAACACTCAGAAAATTTGGATCCATTAAAGGAAAAAGGGAGAAAACCAGTCCTACACATGTACATGTAGCGGCATCATTCAAAGGTGCTATCAAGTAGAGTAGAAATCTGTACGAAATTGCCTGAACCACTAAAAGGATGGAATTAAAACTTTTTTTCAACTTTTGCACAGAAAATAAGATTAATCAATAGTAATGTGGCATCATTTTCTTCATCACCCAGTCCTGAAAGTTTATCAAGTTTGGATGTTTAAAACTTACAATGTGTCATCTAAAACATAAAATGCAAAGACTAAGTCCATCAATCTAATTTCTCTCTACTGTCATAAAAATATAGTATGATAAAATCAAACAAAAGACCCTCAATTCTGGTAGACAAATATATGAACAAAAATGGAATTGACATATATCCAGTCCAACTAATACCAGTTTATGTGAAAACTGCATGTGGACTTACAGTTTATTTCATGATAAGCGGTCACATTACACAACTTTCACTGTCACATCTCTGAGCCATCTTACAAAGTAAATTTGATACCCATTGAGGGACTCCTGGTTTTCTAAAATAAAGATATGACACCATTCCATTCGAACGGAAATTGTGACTAACGACTGCAGGTCAATGTTACCATTTACAAAATCATATTGCCATGGAAACCATTACAATTTTAGGCCTGGCTACTTTCTTTCTGAAGTATAAAAGGCTATTTTTGGATTGGGAGTTAAATCAAGGGCACCAGAAGATGCTTATTTTACATCACTTTTTTTTTGTCGTTATCCTGGAAATTTGTTCAATTCTGTGTCTCCTGTGATTGTTTCGTGGCTGCATTACAAAATTACAGTGGAATTATGTCATCAGATTTGATGAAATTCAGCACCATTTCCGTCCTAAATATATACAGAGAAAGAGAATAACTGTTGAGAATTGTATGTTTCCGGCAAGATTGAACATGCAAAATGTGATTTATTATATCCTTAACTTACTTTCCCTCAGGTTCAAGGAGAGGAATGACATATATTTATATGCAGACCACAAGTATGCAATGTTCTATTTTATTTCAATGATCAAATACTCAGATACAATGAGATTCTAGTTCAGAATTATTTCGTGATTAAGCCTAAACACATAATAAGGCAAGGAAGAGTCACCGTTTCAATCCAGGATATAGTGTACTGTATGTGTCACAGTAAACCCCCTGTCCACTTCCTCCCCCCCCCCCCTGCTAATTCTTGTATGGAGGAAATTTGATATCACATTTTTAGCAGTTTACTTACTCAATTAAAAAACAATAACTAAACATTCAAGTCTGAAGGAATACCCATTTACAGAAAACCTAAAACAAAAACCTAAAAAATACCCTGAACAAGCATTCAAGTCTGAAAAGATACCCTTTTAAAGATGCTATATAACACTGTGGAAGACTCATTTAAAAAAAATGTCAAATATTGCTATCTGACATATCTGATAGTATTTGAATGAACAAATAAACACCCTAGAACACACAAGTTTCGACAGTTATGCTGTCATTAGTGCAATATGTGGAGATACAAATTGGCATATTAATTGTTCTCAGCCGATGGGAAATTCTGCAACACAGCAGTCTTTGGGGGAAAGCTGGAATGGGCTCTCATAGATTTTCACTTTTTTAAAGCACTTCGTGATCGTTTTAAACTGCAATTTTTTTAGGGCTTCATTTTTAGAATGTATCAGAAACACTGGTAGCATGGGGAATCATGTAGCTCAGATCTTTTAAACTGGAAACATTGTTGCCTTTAAAGTAAACCTCATGTTAAAAGTATACCTTTTTTCCTGATTTTGGCAATTTTGATACCCTTTTCACTGTACACGTGTACATCACCTGAACTGTCGTAAAAATAACCCCTTTTTTACACCTAGTTTTTTTTCGGGTTTTTTTTTGGTCGTACACCTTCTAATCGACACGTGACCCCCCCCCCCCGAGACACCTGTATAACTACAAATTCCTCTTATCCCAGCACAGCGCCCCCCCCCCCCCCCACGACAACTGGCTATGTGACTGCTGAATAGCTGTTTAGTTAAAACATTCTTTTTCTTTTCCAGGATCTGAAGGAAATGTTTACATGGTCCATCACAGTACTTACTTTTCTGTGTGATTTGAATACATTGCACTTGAAAACATTTGTTTGGCCATCTCGGGCGATATAGCTGAATATCTTGAGATCCTGGGAATCATGGGATACGTAGAATACTCTGCAGAAAGATAAAAAATAAGAAAACGGAAAAATGATGAGTGATCAATACATTTTAGTCAATATGATGGAGGAACAACATAACCTTTGACCTGTGTAAAATGTACATGTGTGCATGAACTGACACAGTACTTAACTGGAACACATGAATAACAACCATGAAAACCATATACTGTATACGTTGAATATTTCACGGTGGTTTTATTTTCGCAAATTTCGCGACTTACTGAACACGAAAATTTTCACTTCCTGACATTTCTGTACAAAGTGAATGCAAACACGATAAAATCGCGAAAATATACCCTCGCGAATTCTTGTCTTGAAGCAAAATCGCGAAAATATATGGACGCAAAATATTTGGCATATACAGTAATATACTGCGATCTCAGTTTAATGGTAGGGAGACTCAGATGGTTGAAATTTATAAGAATTACTTCCTGAATTCATATTCATTTGCACTAAAGCATTCAAAAACATTTAAACATACATTCACATTCAACCATATTTCATATGTATGAAGTCTACTGTTTGTACGCTCCATAAACAATTCTGATCTTCATCATTTACGATGATGTTTTAATACAGATATCCTGCAATCCTCAGCCATCATAGGGAATTGAAAGGATGACATCAAACTGGTTTTGAAAAATGTGGAGACAATAGTCAAACCACGACTCAGTACAATTACAGCTCTCCTATTGGTAGAAACAAACATGGTTCCGCCATTGTCCACATATATTTCTCAACCAGAGGTGACGGCACACTTTGGTATAAGACGATACTTTGGTGAAAATCCTGAGTAAAGTTATACAGACAAAGACAGTAGCAGGGTCAGGATATTCTTTCAAACCAAATACATCATATCCTAGAAGTGAAAACACCTAGATAGATGTGTTAAAGGACAGATGTGTTAAAGGCTGTGTTTTCTATTTGCACACCAAGCCATTTTTGCTCAGATTTGATTTGATCCAACTACAGACAGGTACATGGCATGTAAAAATGCAGTGCTCTAAATTCAGGATTCATGTTTTGTTAAATTTGTCAATATAAATGATAAATCATTTCATACTGGGCCCTTGCTCAAGTTATATTTTGTAATGGTAGTCTAGGTTTTCAGACACTTTCACCACCTGATTTTTAATTTGGTAGCGTCGACCCATAACAAAAAGAGCTTAATTATCGTACAACTGCTCTGGTATGAGTTTTTGACTTTGTAAGCTTTGATCAGCAGGTATTCAGTTTTCAATATATGATACACAAATTAGGTCTGGCAGTCAAACTATTTTAACGACTGCATAAATTTCAAATTCAATCAGTGATTTAAGTAGGTGTGTTCTGTTTGAATTTTATCAACACTTATTTTCACCAAACCTGATTTTTTCAGCTCTCGGGCTTCAGTGAGAGGTGAAATTTTACGTGAATCTTAACATTACACACTGTAAATCATTTTCACTATTTTGGGGTGTGCAAATCATGGGACAAAATCGTAAAACCCACTACACGAGTAAGCATAAAAAGAAGAAAGGCAACAGGTCCATTATTCTAATAATAAATATTTATTCAGCTATATGAGTTAGCAGTATGATATTGTACTCCTCTCATACCTGAATACACTTCAGAAAACTAGCAATTATTGAAGAGATTAACTAGACACAACATCACATCCATAGTACATGCACTTTCTTGATCAGGATGTCAGATGGTACAAACTAGATGCACATACAAATTAACTATAATGTGGATGAAATGACAAGGGCTCTCAGAATAGACATGTATTCCTACTTATTTCTGCTATGCTAAGTAAGGCAATGAATATTTAAAGGGACAACTAATCCAAGACAAATTACAGATTGCCATGGCAAGAGGGTATTACTGGGGATAAGCTTTGGCTCCTCAAATCTGGCTGGATGATCTACATTAATTTTTTTACCCCAAAGTAAAGAGTGAATCTATGAGTATAGTATGTCAGACATCAAAGTTGTACAAAGACTCCATGCTCCACTGCATCCATGTAGGTCTTACAAAATCTAAGACAATACATAAGCTTGATATATTGTACATGTATGAAATTTGACTAAGCTTCAATTTCAGACAGTCCCTTTTAATTTCAATCTATATTCAAATTAAAAACTGTGTCTTAACATGCCACAAACATGTATATACATGTAGAAGTACATATGGGACAGCAGAGGAAAGGAAATATGAAATAGAACAGAAATAATGATCAGAGTTTCATTCATATTTGGTATAAATCAAATTCAGTCGCCAAAATATTAGTGGTACCAGCCATCAATATTACTCCAAACTGCAAGTAGCAAAATGGAAGGGGAGAGAGTGTTTGTGTGTGTGGTGGGGGGGGGGGGGGGGTCGAGGGGGAGAGTGCAGAGAGTTAGAGTAGAATAGACAAGGGTATTTTTCCCAAGTAACATTGGACATTTATAAACTTGTACACTACTTTTAGTTTCACTTCTCGTCGTGTATGCAAATGTTATTTCCTATATCTTGAGACAATTGTAGATTTTTTTTTTGGGGGGGGGGGGTTGGTGGTGGTGGGGGGGGTGGTGGGGAGGAAGGGGAGGAGGTAAACATGCATGTACAGTATGGTTATTCCTTACATGTAGTAAGCTTCTCAGATGACTTTGACATTATAATCTCTTTTGCTCATAAACGACAGACATTAGTGTGGTTGATGTAGGGGCATGATGATTTTGGCAGCCTACCCGTGTCAATACCCGATTACAACCCACTGGTCTGGATGTAAAAAACGGCCTATAAATATTCAGCACATCGTCTCAGCTCAGCTCACACATCGTCTTACACCACGCCTGCTAATGGATCCTGCCGTCTCACATGATCATGATGAATTTAATGTCACTGTTAATGTGCACATATCAGAAGAAGTGGGCATAGCAGGTGCAACATATACAAGGGGGTGCAAGTACACTATGTGCTGAAGATAATATGGTGTAAAGGGATTGAAAACCTTTTGGGGCTAAACATGCATTTGTTTAGCACTGTAACTTATCTCTTCTTACTACACCAAATTGTTCCTCTTCTCCCATCCATCAGACGTGTAGACTACCCCCCCCCCCCCCCACCGTGCATGTTTGTTTGAACAACAGCATTTAAAGTGTGAGACATGTGTAAAATAATAGTACAACCCCATATTACAGTGATGCCACTTACAATTTGTGAGTGCCTGAGTGAGCTTGAAAATCTCCTACACTTAAAATACACGCAATCCTGAAATATGGACCCAAGTAAATTATTATGCACTGTATTAAGTCTTTTGCATGAAAACTGACATCCCTAATACCCCATGGTCTGAATTTTATGTAAACCCTATGTGCATTAAGAAATCTATGGAACTACATATACTTAGCAGTCCACTAAACCTACAGCTACATGTAAATATATATGTGTATGCAGATGTTCAACATTTGCTACACTGTGTATGCCATATACAGGAGTGAAGTACATGTACATGTACATGTACATGTACATATCTCCAGTATTATATGTGTGTGTTTTTAAAGCAAATATCATTCAGTCAGTGGATCATACAAAATGTGTTTTAGAATGAAAATAATTTGTACAAAGAGACATGATAAAATAACAATGAAACTCCTGATAATTTCACAACTTACTTCATATCTTCTGAAGATAGTTTAATTCTTTTGGACAATTCTACAAGCTATCTAACTCTTAACATATTGCTGGAACAATTTTGCCCAAAAATTGTACTCCTTTAAGATAGAGTTTAGGATTTCCATGCCAAAAAACGGCAAAATGAATGAAATCAGCTAAAATCATTCACAATGTGAAGATTAGTATAAATAGCCCCTCTCGTGGAACCTTTGGGTAGAATATATAGTTTTGGTGAGAAGTCTGGACATTTAAACTTCAAAATTTGCACAGTGATGTGCCCATGCACGAGGCGGTTCCGTTCGTTTCAAATTTGTCCAATCGGCCATTAGCCGAAGGTCACGCAGAGTTCAGCTTAACCATGCATATTAGTGAACATAGCCAACCACTGTACTACAACGCTGAGCTGGTCATGCCAACATTCACATACACCATGTTTTGCAATTTGCACAAAATTTAAACTCACAGAAAGAACCAAGCATATCATGATTAGTTTTTCTCATAAAACAACAAATTCATGACGTATGGATCTCAAACTTTCAACACACCATTCATACATACTTAACTACCATTTGGTAATGATAATGAAGGAAACTGATGGACTTGCAAATTCTGAAATCAATCTTTAAGAAAATACCAATACTACGAAAAGTATAACAGTGAAACTTCACTGAAACTAGTGTTGCACGACTAAGTCGCGAAAAGTCGTAGTCGCGACTGCCTACACGGAGTCGCGACTCCGACTATCGGAGCCCAATAGTTGACTTTTTATCACATGTTAATTTGTATTAAAAACTGAGTCAAAAGACGTAAAAAAAAATCATTGTGTCATGGCAAATGATGGCAATGTGTATGTGTACGGCTGTTTGATCTTTTGACTATTTTCCTTTACGTTTGTCATTGTGAATCGGCCATAATGTATCATCAAACAGAACTGCCAAAATGTACTTGGATCAGCCTAAAGTCGTGCAATGCTATCATACATGTGTTGCCGTATACGTTGCACTCACTGCGACTCTGACTGCGACACCCATGCACCCCACACTACCAATCTTGAACACACTAAGACGTTGAACACCGATAGTCGACTAATAGTCGGAGTCGCGACTATTGGTGGGCGACTAGTCGACTCTCTAAAATACTGAAGTCGTGCAACACTACCTGAAACAATTGTTTTGTTCTGTTGTTTTGGTTGTTGTTGTTTTCTGTAGCAGAGGGACAGCTGCTATTGATCTCTAAAATATAATGAATGCGCATGACTTATTGCCTCTTATCGGTACAAGATCCCAGATGCAAATACAGTATTGCATGTCCTATGAAAAATGTTCCTGGGTTAACCTAGACTTCCATCACCATCATTCCTCCATTCCATCCCCCTCCCTTCCCCCTCCCCTTGCCACCCTCTCCCACCACTCTACCTCCTCCAAACTCTTCAGGGAGCTAACAAATTATGAAAGAGGAAAGCAAGTTTATTGAAGAGTGAGAGATATGGGCATGATGCATGAAACCGGTCCTGGCAGGGAAACCCCAGGAAACCTGGCTTATTTGTCCTACAGTAGTACGGCAAAAACAAGGTATCCTTCTTTCACAATTGCATGCTGGAAAATTGTAGGTATCATGCATGTACATGTTTTTGTAATACCCTGTGTATACATTTATTCATTAAATGAATGAAATAAATACTTTACATAAATCTTTAATCAATTAATTGATTTGCCTGTGTAACTTATATGTGAAATTACTAAAGGATGAAGATGACAAAGAAGAAAAAGGAAGAAGAAGAAGAAGAAAAAAAAAAGAAGAGGAGGAGGAGGAGGAGGAGGAGGAGGAGGAGGAGGAGGAGGATGTATGTATATAGTCAAATGGGTAGGACACCTTTTTCATACATTTCATGTATTGAGCAACTCAGTACAGTTTGCAATTGGAAGATGATATAGCGTCATTTAGATATAAGAGCCACTGATAGGAATGTTACAAAAATATCAAAGCAGCTGACTAACACTATTTTAGTCATGTAACCAGACAAGTGTCATTACAATGATGACCATACATGAGCCACACATTTTTTTTTTTTGGCTATAGAAAATGTCTGCTATGCATAAGTTTCCTGTTTATGTAGACAACATTGCATTGCCATGGCAACAAGAGCGAAATAGTATCATACTGGCAGACCTGTTACAATGGGCTACTAAAGTATGGCATGTTTGAAAAGCATCAGCATGCTGTAGATCAGTGTGGAAGTTGTGAGACATATTTCACT
>JZLH01S0605270.1:55235-70377 GCA_001188425.1 Eucidaris tribuloides | reverse complement strand
GTGTGTGTGTGTGTGTGTGTGTGTGTGTGTGTGTGTGTGTGTGTGTGTGTGTGTGTGTGTGTGTGTGTGTGTGTGTGTGTGTGTGTGTGTGTGTGTGTGTGTGTGTGTGTGTGTGTGTGTGTGTGTGTGTGTGTGTGTGTGCGTGTGTGCGTGCGTGTGTGTGTGCGTGTGTGTGTGCATGTGTGTATTGATTCATCATCATGCTCATGGCATAAAATGAGGTAACATTGTTGCAAGTACTGTTCATGTATTATGCCTTACTCTTTTATCGATTAACAATAACATAGCACAAATGGAGGACATCACCCGACACTTAACAAGGCTACATAATTTATAACAACAATTTAAGGGTACAGTATTATATCCAACTATTGACTGATGATACGCATACCTACAGTACAGCAAGAGTCCTGAACAGATAAACTAAATCATTTCAACCAATAAACATATACAGAAAGGAAAACAGAAATTGTGTAAAAGGCAGCAGATAGATACGGTAACAAAAACATTACTCTTCACTATTTTTCATTTTACATCTCTAATACTACTAACTGTTAAAACATTTTGTCCAAGCTACTCCTGGGGGGGGGGGGATACTCAGATTTGGTTCCAACGGGGGTGTGCGGCTGAAGTCGAAAAACCCAACCCTTTTATAAGGGTCATTTTGGCGAAAAATGGTACCTATTATTTAGGTTTTTTATTAAGAAAAATGATATTTTTTAGCATTTTAGTGATGAAATAGGCGAAAATATCTAAATCGTAAAATTTCAAAATCATGACCAATGTTTCAGGATTTTTATACCCATGTTTTTAGGGGGGTTTTTGCAAAAAAATTAACCTATTAGAGCGGCACACTCCCGTTTAACTTTAATACTAGGCAAGTAACCCCCCCCCCCTTCCCCTGAGAAACTACCATTCCGGCCCCATCACTCCTCCATGCATATGGTCCCCATAACTCCTCTCCGTCCCCGTAAGTATCGACTTCCTTTAAGACATCATCCTACGAAGACCCTGGACCCAGCACCAGACAAGACCTTACACAAAACAATGGAGTTAGAGACATGAAGTGTATGGCAGGCATTTATTGGCTACCCTGGATGGACTAAACTAAGGCTACCCTGGGAATCGGACAGAAACTTCATGTTGACTTTATATCAACCCATGACAAAAGACAGCAACTTGCTTTATTCCCTGAAATATTGTAAACATGTTTTTGTGTCATGTTTCTTTCATTTATCAACTAAATAAAATACCTGGCTGAAAAGAGGACTCACACTCAGGGCAAAAAGGACTACCCTAGGAATTAGACATGATTTTATATTGATTTTATGATCAATAAACTGAACAAAGGCAGCACAAATATCAAATGATTCCCTGAAATATTAATCAGACACTGATAAAATGTATCAAATAATCTTTCCACAATTTGTTCTGTGTTTGTCAGTTGAGCAAAACATCTGCAAGCCAGGATCCAGAGGGAAAATGCTTAAATGAAATGCAAGGCAAATCTGAAAAAAAAAATAATGTAATTGAAAATCAGAAAAATGTTATTAAAAATCAGAAAAATGTTATTGAATTATTTGTCACTCTGATATATGAAGACCAATAAGCTTATTGACCATCATCAAAAAAGTTCCAAATTTTCACTCAAGTGGTACTTAAGGGTAAAAAATTGTCAAAACATTATCTGTTAGCATTGGGGTACAGTAAAAGCTTGATTCCCTTTGATATTGTAAGTAAAACACGTTCGAATAAATAATTCAAATACATATTCCTTACTCTCGTCTGTTAGGGAAAATTTCTGTCATAGCTGTTTAAAGCGCAAGTTTAGTTTTGGCGTAATTTGCTATTTGAAAGCTTTATGCCAAAACGTCATATCACACCAATTACAGATTCTGAATGCCTTTCATTTTATTTAATTAATTTTTGAAAAATCTAGGGGTTGGGGAGGGTGAGACCTCCGAAATTTTTGACTACATTTTACATTATAGCATCCAAAACGTTAATAAGTGTTGATGTAATCTAAATTACACCTCAGCAGAAAGATCAGATCAAATACAATTACTTCCCACATTATCTCTGGTTGTAAAGGGTAATATGAAGACAGCAATAGTATTTGTGGTGCGTACAGAATAACTAATGTACATGTATTTAGCCATACCATGCAAAAGCCTTTTGTAGTAGGGCCTTACATATCAAAGGAATTAAAGAGAGCCATAAACATACAAGTATGCAGTCTTTTGATACAATGCATACCAATGTCCTAAAGTTTAATGTCTGCCTTTTCAGCAAGCCTTTTGTACATTATTATCATTAAAGACCATTTCAGTACCAAGAACTGATGGTCCAAAGTAATTTACAACAAATTTCATTGCCTTTGAGTTAAGGGTGGGGGTTAAAAGATATCGGTTAACATGATTCAGGACTCATCACCAGGAAATTCTGATCAGTATTTTTTGTGACATCACAATACATCTCATCACATTAATGAGCTGAAGGAGACTGTCGAGCATGCACAAATATACCTGAAATTTTTATGTCAAGCACACAAGTAGGGCGGTTCTCTCGGGAAAGTTTTGTATGAACAATAGACAATAATCAGTATAGAATTTTGTACTCTCAAGCAAAATAACATAATTAAATCTTTCCCTCGAAAAAAAAAATGTGCAAAAGTGCAGAAAATATCACGTTTCAGATTACCTCTCATACCTAAATAGTAAGATATAGTCCTCGGCAAACGGAAACGTGAAACGCAAAACCTGAGCAAACACGCGAAACGTTGGTTGCTATGGACATTTGTCATGGTTGCTAGGTACGTCGCCGCACTCTTTCCTGCTGCCTCGCGGCTGCTATTTCCAACCAAGACAGGCTGGCATTGCCTCAGGGGAGTGGCGGGTCCTCCCGTGGGGCTATAAATCATTAATGACAGTAATTTGTCTCTGAAATGTGTCATTGCTGTCCCACCGCTGACGAGTTACCAGAAAATTAGGAACCGTTTCTTCTCTCTCCTCTGTGAGGGATATTTGACAACTAGTTCTTTTGCACCTATTCCTGACTTAAAACACCAAATGGCGATTGGTACGTGCTAAATTAAATTTTACACTTTATGTAATATATCCAAGATGTTTTGTGTAATAATCTATCAGAAATATAATGATGATAGGTGTGAGAAGGGACCCTGCATCTTACGTTATCATTTGTCTACATGTTTTTGTTTTTGTGTTAATTTTGTTTTTTCATACTTGCAAGATATCATCTTTTCTACCATTTTGAAACCAAAAATTGAAACTTTCCCAGAAATGTCAGATTAGTCATAATTGGTGAAAATACCTGCAGGTAGTGAAACATTTGGTGAAAAAATAACATGAATTTCATTGAAACTACTTGTACACTGCTATAACATCTTCATTCTGATAGCCAGTATTAAATCACATACATGTACAATAACTACAGACACGTGAGGTAATGGTATGTACTTAATTCAGGGGGAACATACTCATAGCTCCGAGTACCTCAGGACAATATTCCTAAATACATACCCCCCCCCCCCCCCCCTCTTTAGATGTCTTTAGATGGTTTCTCATGAAAAAGCAAAAAAACTGTACCGGAGATGTGAAAAGATGGATTCTAGGTTGGTTCTCACATAAGGGAATACCATCCACATTTTACAAATGTCAACACCCCTGAAGGCATTAACACAGGTTGGTGTATCAAAATGCGAGTGAATGAGACAGACATGGTCGGTCTGATTTTTGACATATGGGGTTATTCACGGAAAGAGGGTAAAAAGGGTCATGAATTATAAAATTATACTCAAAGTCACAATTTCATTCTTTAATCTTTAACCTACACCATACAGGTAAAATGCAAAGTTAATTGGTTGAACAAAAATACTCTTTTGTAGAACAACTGTAAAATGTCTTTAACAATAACCAAAAAAATGCAGCCCTGATATATCATCAGTTATCCTTGAGTTTCTTCTCTTGTCTTTCCTGTTGCTGTCAAAATAAATAATACACAATACATTTGTATTATATTGTGTCAAATCCACTCTGTAAAGTGCTCTAGGTGTGTAAGTATTACTTATTCTAAAATGCAGATGGATATAATACACTTGCAGCGTGATATTATACAAATAACGCATGGCCCAGCGTTCATTCGTGTAAATGCAGTGCACGCGAGGTGTCTTTAGATCGGTGCCGCCTCAGTGCACGAGCCGCTAGGCGAGTGCAATGTGCGCACCATCTAAAGACACCGAGTGTGCACTGCATTTACATTGATGCACAACAGGGCAAATGCGTTATTTGTTTTATAAAATAGCGGCACGAGTTTTGATGAGCCAATTTAAAAACAAACGGCAGACTAGATCTACAGTTTTTCTTACTAGGCCTATGTCCATGAGATTTCACATATTGAGTATTCCTATTACGTCTAAATTTACTCACAAATATCCGACCGCGAACCGCGAACAACATTTTGTTTTCCCTTTCGGCGGCTTTCGCACGACGTATACGTACGCGTCGCGATATCGCGATATCACGAGCGTGCAATGTCAATTTTTTTGCGCGACATCTGCACTCCCGTGCAGTGCGCGAAAAAAAGTTGAATGCCACGTGACGCGTTTTGACCAATTACCATGCTTGAAATAATCTAGCTATTTTATAAAAGAAACATACCATTCATTCAACAGATGGTTTCTTTCTGGGTTTTTTTTTGTCTTGCTTTTTTGTTTGATAGAATGAGTGTTATATGAACCTTATCCATCTTATCATAACATTGATTGTTATCACAGATTTTAGGAATATCCAGATGTTACTGGCCTTTCCTTATCTTTTGAATTAAAGATATTACAAAAACTAATCTTTTGTTTTGCTTTGTTTCCCCTTTTCACTTTGCTTTTCTTCAGGAGTGTTATATGAACCCTATCAATCTTATCTTCACGTTGACTGTTATCAGAGATTGAAGGAACATCATATTCAATCCAGATGATATTGGTCTTTCATTACCTTCTGAATCAAAGATCTAAAAGTATTGAAATAAAAACTTACTTTTTGTATTGTTTTGCTTTGTTTCCTTTTTCTTACTTTGCTTTTCAGAATGAGTGTTATATGAATCGTATCAATCTTATCTTCACACTGACTGTTACCAGAGATTTATGAAACATCACATTAAATTCAGGTGTTCCTGAATTTTCATTACCATCTGAAGTAAAGATTATTATTCTATATTTACATACAGTATATTCTTTTTAATGCACAGACCTGTGGGAAACCAGCCCTTCCCTGCACACAAATCCTTTGCTAGATTATAAATAAATAAATGGTATAAATGGTTGAATGTCATTTGTATTAATCAAAGCTATTATTCTTTCAGCTCATATTTTGATGCAATTTATATTTTTGTGATTTTGTTCTCATAGCCATGATTACTTACAATCCCTTTGATTGTGTCTTTTGTATGCATACATGTAGAACTGTGGAAGCCAGCCCTTAGGCTGATAAAAGTCCTGAGCTAGAATAAATGAATAATTATGATTTTTTTTTTTATGTCATTTGCAGTAATCACAGCTTTTTAAAAAAATTTCAGCTATTTCAATACATTAGTACTTTTAACAAATGAGGAAAAAGGACTTCAGTAATTATGAAATATATTACGATGGGGTCTATGAAGATTGTGCATTACATTGAATTTGAATTGTTTTCAGCAGCTTTAACAAATGGCTGCACAGATCAAAAACATTTCTCCACTGCAATATTTACAAGTTAATTGACATGATTGGGAACACTTGAAAATGCCTCAAGAGTTGAAAATACCAAATGAGTTGAAACATATACCAACTATACATCAGCTGGGGTGGATCTCCCAGCTAGAACGGGAAGGATTTGCCTTTAATTTGTTTACTTAAAGATTGTGTCAGGGATGTGCAAGTCCATTACTTCCCTTCATTATCAATACCAAACGGTAGTTTAATACTTACAAATGGTGTGTTGAAAGTCTGAGATCCATACGTCATGAATTTGTTGTTTTATGACATAAACTAATAACGACATGCTACCAGAATGTTGTTCTTTCTGTGAGTTTCAATTTTGCTCAAACTGCGAATCGCGGTTACTGTGCACCGTAGCAAAACCAGCGCAGCCCTCTGATTGGTTAACGGCTATCCCCTGCGCGACCTTTGGCTAACGGCTGATCGGACCATTTCGGAACGGCACGTGCACGTTTGACGTCGCGGATTTTTTGAAATTTGCTCCTGAGCAATTTGAAAAAGGATGAAGTTTAACCGTCCAGATTTTCACCAAAACTCAATATTTTACCCCAAGTCTCTATGAGAGGTGTTTATTTATATTAATCTTCACATTGGATATGATTTCAGCTGATTTGATTCATATAGATGTTTTTTGACGTGCAAATCAATGACACAATCTTTAAGGAGAATTAAGCACGAAAATAACAGTATTTTATTTCTCTTAAGGCCCGGGAGAAATAAATCCCATAGAAAGGTACACAACAGATTTGCCTACCACAAGGAATGCTGACTGTTGTTATTTTAAACTGAGTCAACATTTGACCATAAGAGTTTCACAGCGGAATACTTGCATGGTTTACTTGATTCTAGAATAGTTTCAGCTGAAGATGAGGACAACCCCGATCATGTTATTTACCTTTCAACATACCCACTGATTTTAGTTCACTCTTATGACAACAAACCTATCAATAGCACAATCAGAATTCTCCATATTTCATGAATGTATGAACGTAAATTAACCCATTGGCTACGTGAATCGGATGTACCATGTGTTAAAGCAGGGCTCGACACTAGCACTTGCCCGCTTGCCCGGGGCAAGTAAAATACCATGTCGGGCAAGTAAAAACTGAAAATTTTAAAATTTACTTGCCCCATCGGGCAAGTAAAATGAAATGAAATGAGCAAATCATACAAACAATCTTACCAAAAATAAACGAAATATGTCTGAAACTTTGTGGTCAATTGATTTGAATTTACGTTCATCATTATTTTGTTCTTTGTACGACTCTGTAAATTCATAAATCACACCTTTGGCAACCCCCAGAATTAAAATAACAAACATCCAATGCTATAAAAAGGCTTTTTTGGTTAAAATTAGGGGAAATAATTTTTAAAGCATTTGATTAACATTTATTTTCGGGCAAGTAAATTTTTTATTCGGGCAAGTAAAAATCTGAAAGTAATAATTTCACTTGCCCAAAGGGCAAGTAGGAAAAAATATTAGTGTGGAGCCCTGGTTAAAGCCACAGGCTAGTAACAATGCCACAGTTTCAACCCGTTGGAGACTAAGTACGAGTTAACTCATGTTGGGGTCTATGGAAAATGCATGTTATAGTGAAATCAAATCGTCTCAAACGGATTAAAAAATGTGAGCTACATGTACATAATCCTCCATGGTCTAAGTGTCTTTGATAAGGTCTAAAAATGAAGCCCTGAAAAAATTGTATTTCAAAATGATGATTCAGTGCTTTAAAAAAAGTGAAAATCTGCAAGCACTCAAGTTGACTGGACTGACCAGCCCATTTACTCCCATAGACTTAGTGTGTAGACATAAGTTTTTTTTCCTCCATCGGAGTAGAAATTGTCTTTTCATGCACATCTTGCCAGTAGCAGCATAACTTTCCAAACTTTTGTATTCTACAGTGTTTCTTTGTCCATTTTAACACTACTATGTAGCTCAGATATCAAAGTTTGACAATTTTTTTTCAAGTGAAGCTACACAATGTTAGTCTGTTACTAGTTTAACTCTATGGGAATCACAGAATCTTGTAGGCAATGGGTTAATGGAAGTATACAACATGTCACGGCAATTTCCAATGACTGGTAATTCTACGACAACACCACTGCCTGCTCTCTATTTGGCAATATCTCTCCCTCATTGATCTGTTTGTCAACGATTCATCGATAGCGCAATACACGCCTGTGTCGGCAAACACGGCGATAGCTAGGTGTGATAAAGGTTGGCTATCCATTGCATGAGACGTTTGAGGCATTATTAACAGGGTAAATATGGGATAAAAGTGCTGTTAAATTAGCTGTGTCAATATGCAGGCTGTCTCTTTAGATTGAAGTTGCCCAGTGGAGGGGTAGATTGGGTTTTGTCTCAGAGCATGGACCTACCCACGGACAGAACAGAATCAAGCACAATAAATGGCCAATATACAGAGTATTACACGTATACCTTTTCAACTTTCCATGACAAAGTATAGCCTAATTATATGGACTCCTGTATTTATGTTTCTGAAGCCAATAGATTGGCATGGTACTGTATACGCTGAATATTTCATGGTTTCATTTTCGGACTTACTGAATGCAAAAATTTTCACTTCCTGATATTTCTGTACAAAGTGAATGCAAATACAATAAAATCTCGAAAATATACTCTAGCAAATTCCGTCTTGAAGCAAAGTAGTGAAAATATATGGACGCCAAATACAGGTATATGGCTTATACAGTATCTGATTTCTCTTAGCACGAATTTACAAACTACATGTACATGTAGGTTTTATCTTTAAAAATTCTTCATGAAAAATTAATCCCCCCTTAATATCTACACTTCTTTAGTATACAAAACACTAAAAAGGATACACTGTACAATCACAGTGGTCAAAATTTGGAATTCATATAATTTTCTAAGGAAGACATGATCAGGAAAGGATATACATGTATGCTCAAATCATGAAATGGTAAAGTAAAATTCAAATTAAAATGTAACAAACAATAGCCACCACATTATTCAATCAAACTGAATTTGTGACAGTCCTCATTTTCATAAAAACTAACTTTTAAGGCCCAGGGCTTTTTGAAAGGTGAATATTTATGAAAAATTTGTACTTTGAATGATTTTATTTTATAACTTTGACAAGATTATTAGGATGTGCAAATCAAAAACATAATCTTCAAATAATGGTATACAGAGTAATGTCTTTCACATGGTGTGCAAATGATATTCAAGAACTGAACTAGATAATTTTACCATATGAAATGAAAGGTATGATACACACATGTATATCGCTTGTAATTTCAGCACACATGTTCATATAGATGAATGTCTGAAATGACAGTCTAAAGCAGTGCACTCCAGTACACTTTCAGCGCCTCCGCATAAATCTAACAGTACAGGCATCGGGCCGAAAATCCATAAATAAATACATATGACTTCCGTCAGACGCAGGAAGCAAATAAACAGCGTTGGACAGCCACTGGAAGCCAAATTCACGACCGAGTGCACTAAACTTAAATTACGGTATTTCAGCCTTTGAAACGTGATGAGGAATTCATGTGGAATACCCTCTCGAGATATTTGTTATTCGAGTGACCATGTTCACTCCTCTTCAACTACTCTTCATATTGATATCACTCCCATTGACCTTTTGATTAATTTCTTTTTTTTTCTCTGTGGCTGTCTGTCTCTCCCTCACTCTCTTTCTCTGTCTCTATTTCTCTTGTTCTGTCTCTATCTCTCTCTTGAGCACACACAATGACACGTCAAAAATTGGGTTAAATTATAGTTGTATGAATAAAAATGGGAAAATTATGAAGTTCTCAATTTCAGAGAGATAAGGTGAGGCAAGAGGACTGTGATCCCACTACTTAACGAGCTGAATATTCATAGTGAAAGAAATAAATATCACATTGTGTTTTTCAAGATAAATATACATGTAAAATACAATCTATTAATGCCCTGAGAAATTATATGTAACTCTCTGAAACTCTTCCATGTTTAAGAAATTATTTAAATAAATAAAACCATAAATCAAATAAATTTAATGTAATTGTCTGGGTAGGGGGTCAACTGCATGCTGATCATTTCAAAATATTGTTTGCTGGGTTTGACATGTTTTTTTTTTATATCTGAAGTGCAAATATTTTTTGTTTATGTTCACTAAAATGTTTACTTTTTAATTGATCAGTAGAAGTTGAATTTTTTTCTTCTTTTTGTGGGGGGGGGGCCGCCAATCTAGTATGGTAATAAACAATTGTAAATGCAAGTAATGCGAAGCAACTTCTTATGTTGCAATATTTACTACTTGTATATTGCAGCAAGGCAATATAAATAAATGGTTCCAGCCTAAATGATATTGTGCATCTCACGATATTTTGGGAATAGATATTGAAAACAGCTAAAATCATGAAATCATATTGTTGGTAGTCTCATTTTGTCTGTTCATATACAACAGTGCATAAACCATAACTTCAAGGCAATTAAATGCTAAACAAGGCATAAGGGCCCAACATTCAGCAATAATGTTATTACAATCATGTTTTGTACATGTATGTTCACCTCCAGACGACTTCACATTATACACAAATATTTCAACATAGGGCCTATGCCAGGTTCGCAAGTGAACCACCATACCATACACAGACATCTTAAAAACCCGGCAGACCATACCAAACAAAATTTGCCTCAATAACAGACAAGATATAGGTCTGTAGCGACATTCTGCATGTGTTTTAATAAGAACGTCTGTATTCCCCATGAGAAAACAGCTGGGAAATACGCTCCCCGGTTGTAGAACCCTGCGACAAAATATGCCCATTATACGCTAATTTGATTCAGGTCGGCTCACCAGAAATTTAATTGTGACATTTAAAACACATGGCTGAAGAGGAACGCAAGAAAATTGGAAGATCCGACAAAGATATAACACACTTACTGGGATAATTTGTTCGGCATACCATAAGATATTGTGAAGAGGAAAAAGTGCAATCTTGTAATGCACAGGTATGTGACATACAAAAACAGTGTGCGCAAATTACATATTGTCGGTGAATATCTTGTGAAGTGGTGGTCATATCCTCACTCAAACTTCTCAAGAATCAAATATAGCAGCAAAGACAAGAAGTGCTTTAAAATGCAAATAGATATATTCTACACTTAAGATTTTTACAATAACACTTCCATGAATTTATCTGATTGTAAACTGTGTAAAGTCATGCAACCATAACACGCGTACGCGGGGGGGGGGGGGGGGGGTGTTGGGGTGTTCAAAACCCCTTTTGCTTGAAGGGGGGTGTAACACCACCCAAACACGCCCCCTTCTTCGCCCGTAATCACCCCCTTTTCGTCAAAAGGGGGGTGTTGAAAATGTGAAATAATTGAATTTTGGGGGGGGGGATTTTGGAAAAAATTTTTTTGTAAGCTACCCACTCCCCGCCAGGCTCAGCTCCGAAGCAAAGAGTGAGCAGGGCGACCCCCCCCGAACCCCCTCTTGAGAAAGCGATTTTCGGAGGTTTGCGTGACGGCGGGAAAAATGTGGAAAACCTAGGATTTGGCCAGCGGATATCCCCCCGCCCCCCCCCTGGCAAAAAAAAAAAATCTGCGTACGCCTATGGTCACAACTGTAAGAGTATCCTAGAAGTACCACACAAGATATTAAAAAACATGATCAAGTATTGGTTTGAAGAAAACACAAATCAGAACAGCATACATGCAATTTTTCCACATCTTATGACGAATATACAGAACAATAGTACCGGTAGTTAGTTTTTTTTGTGTTTTTTCACCTACACAGTTTTGAAGTTTAAGGTTACAGACTTTCAAAAGTTTAAATGCAAAATAGGTTCTTTAGTTGAAAGGAAAATGATTTTCCATCAATCTGTATAAATGTCACATCAGTTTCAATTTCGCACGAGAAATTCATGCATGAGAAAGTCAGGATTTTATGTTCAGATAAAACATTAACATAGAAATCAATTCAGGAACCAAATGGCCAACATTAGAGATTACTGCTTTCGGATATGGGTATAACTCAAGCCCTGGGGCAAGAAAGAAAGTTGTGAACTGAACGCAAAAATTAATACCACTGTGCATAAGAATAGGAAAACATATAAAATAAGAAACAAATGTCACAGGATATTTCCATCATCAGAAAGGAACATTCTCGATTACACTATACAGGGTGGTCCAGAAAGAATGCTACACTTTCGATCGTTAATTTCTTCAACATCATCCACAAAATGTCATTGGTGATTATTTCACAGGTTAGAACATTCTTTTTCCAACAAAATGATACCATTATCACTGATTTTGATTAAAGTGTTTGGATCTTAATAGGGTTATTTTTCTGAGGCAATGTCATTTCTGGAAATTGTTTCCTTCTCAACTCCAGCGAACCTCGGAAAACCAAAGTATTCTCACCTTACCGCGTGCCATAGAATAAGCAGGGAGATAGACCACTGGAAAGCCTCGCTTTGATACAGAAGACAATGGTAAGGTATGGCTTACATTGTCATTGCGGCTTGCTCATTCCATGAGAATATATCGGTGTTCTGATGATCGTTGGAGTTGAAAAAATAGCAAATTTGGGAAATTACATTGCCTCAGAATACTACCCCTAAGATCCACACACCTTAATCAAAATTAATGATCATGGTATCATTTTGTTGCAAAAAGAAAGTTCTAACCCATAAACTAACCACCAATGACATTTTGTGGATGATGTTAAAGAAATTAATGATCACAAGTGTAGCATTCTTTCTGGGCCACCCTGTATAGTTCAAAGCTTGATCAGATAGTCATGAACAGGCTTGTGACAAATTGTGAATGTTAGAAGGTATGTAAAAATAAGTGATAGGATGTACATGTAGTCAGTTGCTACCGTATACAGCAAAGGGTATTAACACGTGTGTTGAAAGTACAAATGTTTGGTTGCCATGGTTTCTGACAAAAATAGAACCCACAAAATGTTCACTCTAATGGATGAAACATATAAAAATAGGTTTGTTTACTGTTCATAATTATTTTTTTGTGAACTAGGTCACTTGATGTTGACAAAATATTTTCAAGAACATGTGATCGTCAAGTTTGTTGGCTTGACTTTAATACCTGGCATTTCAAACTAAGCTCTCTATTTTAAAGACAGTCTGAGATTTCTATTTAATTGCTATTTAATCGAAAACCACCCTGCCATGATGTCTAGAAAGTGGATTATAATGTAAGAGTTTCCCACACATCTTATTTCTAGTAAATTGAGCCACCTAGAAGTGATTTCACTGAATGACAGACACACACACACACACACATAGAAGAATAAATATAAATATACCAATCTTAAAACCACATTTTACTCCAATGATAACTTTAAACCCATCAGGCTATCTGAAGAGTTACTTTTTAAAACAGTAATACTAAGTTGCAAGGCACCCATCCAAATCTACACAATAAAATTATTAAAGCCCAAGTATAATTTTGGTCCATCAGACAAAGTTTTGGTCAATCTGTCACAAAGTATTCTATTGTCACACCAGACATCAGAAAACAACATCATATCTACTGAAAATTGGAGATGTAGTGACAAATTATGATGTTTAAATTAAAGGAGAGCATCTAGCAGCATGTACATTACCTGTAGGAAACTCCCTCCCCCCCCCCCCCCCGAGACGTTTAGATTTTGAGTAATTCCTCAAAAATGGGAAAGTTTCAGAACGAGCAATTTTTAGGGTATTAATAGATCATATAGGTGCATCTAAAAACATAACTGCGAAGAATTTTATTTTTTACCATTTACCAAAACTATACTTGCGCTTTAAGATTGACAATAAATACATAAGATTTACACCTAATTTGGTTTAGGGGGGGGGGGGCCTGATGGAGAGTGTAGTGGAAACAGTTACAACATTAATAATAATATTAAAAAACATTCAAATAGTAGGTGCAGATGATTGCTTATACCTAATCTCTCATGTCCCAGACCCAGAGTATGATCAAGTATTCTTCTCTAACTCTATAATTCATATCAGCAGCAATGACCTTTAAGGAAAATCTACTTTTACCTCCACATAGGCCCACTCATTTATCTGCGAGTGTCATATCTCTTGATTTATTAACAGAAACATAACTTTCTGGTCCATCGTATTTATAGACTCGTTACACCTCCATGTCGGGAGATAATGAAGATTTCACAGGAAGTCACTCTGATTTATGGGAAGGGGCGACTTAAGCGACAAACGGGGATGACTTGATTGGCTGGCAAACGATGTCAGTGAGCACTCAGGCAGTATAAGGAAACATGTGGACATGTATGGTTATCGCAAGCAAAAACTGTAATGAAATACCCCTTTATGTTCAAATGGAATATGCAATGCCCAGATCATTGGATTGCACCAAGATGAAACCATTTGAAATGGGAGGGGGGGGGGGGCTAATTTAACTTCAAATTAGTGATCTTGACTTGGAAGAAAAAAAATCCACATGATTTAAGTACCCGGGGCGGTATTCTCAAAAATTCTTAAGTCGGGCACTGAAATATGAAAAATGTATCTAAGTACCCTGCTAAGATTGGTATTCTCGAAAGAACTAAGCACCCCACTAAAGCTAAGCTGATGAAGTTGGCGCGTAATTCATGCATCAAAAGCGCATTTTTTTGTTACGCGTACGAGCGCTATCAATGCACGCAAAGTCCACGGAGTTACGCACGCGTCTCGCAGGCTTGAATGCGCATACACTTTTGTGACCGTGCAGCTAGCTGTTGTTATTGCTAGTAATATGCCTTCAGTTATGCAAAAAAAATACGGGCTCTTTCGAACCGTTACCTTCAATTAGTTCCTCGTTGTTGAATTCATTTAGAGGTTTTGCTTGACAAACAATTCTAGTATTCCCGACCGCCATTTCAGCCTATAAAATTGCGATGTTTAAGACTCTTATCTCTCTTAAGTCTCTTAAACAGGTGTCTTAGACTTAAGAGGTAAATTAAGAGGGGTGCTCAAAGTTAAGACTTTTGAGAATACCACTTAAGTCGGGTGCTCGAAGTTAAGATAGTATTTAAGCCAGAATCTGGAAATTTAAGACTCTTAAGTCTTAACTGACTTAAGACCTTTCGAGAATACCGCCCCAGGAGCTAAAACTGGGTAATTTTTAAACATCTTCACCAAATCCAAAAATAGTTTAGCCATGTTACATTTTGTATAGATATCCCTACATATAATGAATTTTCCCAATGACAATGCTTTAGAGTGCCCTGTGTGGTCCCTGAGAGGGTGACAGGTTGGGGAGGGTCCTTTATGGATAATTCACTTTTACCCATTCTTCCTTAAATTCCTTGAAAATGAAATTTCTTTGAATGAATCTTATGGGAAGATGATTCATGGCTCCTCAAATGATACACCTTGCCA
>JZLH01S0605270.1:38686-51570 GCA_001188425.1 Eucidaris tribuloides | reverse complement strand
TATTGGAAACTCCCAATGTCCATTGTGCAATAGATATCAATGGTATTTGATTGTTTGTTTGCTTTTGTTTTTGTTTTTTAATTCTGATGAAAGCAAGTTATAACTGGATTATTCTGAAATAATTCCTAGCAAGCGACTAAATTAGAATAAAAAGTATTTGAATGACTAATCATCCTTTGTTGTAAACATAAAAAACAAACAACTTTCCACACAAAAATGTGAGTCACAGTGAACAGACTTTGATGCATATTCATGTACACAGAATATAACATACAACAGATAATTACACGTACATCATTTACTTACAACTAAATCTACACCTTTAGAACAAAGGATGACTAAATATGGTTATACATGTATGAAACAAAAGTGATAAAAAGACAACTTGAACAAAAATGTGTGAATCACTTCAATCACAGTATTGATTTCAGTGCATATTCATGTGCATGCCTTCTAAATTTGACTTACAGGCATAAAGAATAGAAATACAAGTGACAATTACAGTGTACATGTACATCAATTAAACTACAAACAAAGACAGTAGCTTTTATTACACAAAGGATGACGGCATACCTGAAGTGACATTCTACATGTCCTACATATTTGATAGTTGATACCCTTTGCTTGAAAACATTACACTGACGCACATCACACCAGTGAAACAAAATCACAATTACATTGATAATTATGATGACTAATTCTGCGAAGGGGTGAAAACATAACAAATCACAGAAACACCCGAGACCAACACGATACCCCAAAGATTTGATGGATGGTTTCGGGGCAAATTAATCATACATCTGAGATTTATCATCAACTTGCAACAACGAGGTCAAGCTTCCCAATGACGGACAAAGTCAGTCTGGGATATTGGACAGGAAATTTGAATCATATCTGATGTTTATTGACCCCTTCAGTTCAATTAATTGTTGGTATCTTCTGTTTACACACACATATGACAGCAGGGATTGCATTTATTACTCCAATCATTATTTGCACCAGATGTTCGTAATCTCATTTTTTCTCTCTCACCTGGGGGCATATCAAAAGACAAAATGCAATGAGTGTTCTAATAATTAGTTTGTTCCTTTGTTCTTTTTTTTTCAGGTCAAGCAAATGATTAATACCAAGTATTACTACTTGTGAATATTCATTAAATGTCATTACATCTCATCATTGTAATTGCACAAGCGAAATGCAATAGTTTTCTATGGGCAGAACAATGGTATTATCAAATCCTAGTAACCAGTTCTAATGACCCAAATCATTTAAATACATTTATTATTTACTACTACTACACAAAATTCCATCCTAGTGAAGAGTTAAATTACATTAGAGAAAAAAATCAGTAAAACAATCAGGTAAGGCTTTGAAAATACAGTAATCTTCATATTATTACAACATCAAGTTTTGAAATAATACAGCAATTGATGTTCAAATTGCAACAAATGTAGTATTATAGTGTGCCACGACTTCTAGCATTTTAGAGAGCATGTCGGACTAAGTCGCCCACCAATAGTCGCGACTCCGGCACTATTAGTCGACTATCGGCTGTTCAACGTCTTAGTGTGCTTCATGATTGGTGGCAGTGGGCCGTGCATGGGTGTCGCAGTCGGAGTCGCAGTGAGAGCCACGTATACGCCAACACATGCCATGATATCGCGAGCAAGCGGGAATTATTACGCTTCACTCGATCGTAAATAAATTTGCGATCGAAGAGAGATCTATAGGGGATTCATTTTTTGCCACAAATGGTAGATAAATGATCGGTAGTTCTGTTCATAAATTTTACGTCGTTTGACTCAGTTTTTAATACAAATTAACATGTGATAAAAAGTCGGACTATTGCGTTCCGATAGTCGTAGTCGCGACTATCTACATATAGTCGCGACTACGACTTTTCGCGAGTTAGTCGTGCAACACTAGTGTATTATACCTATCGTAAGAGACAAGCATCAATCCCAAAGTTTACAATGCAACATTTTACAATGTACTTTAATACCATACATGTACATCTCCTTTCTTGAGCTATTACATTGTAAATAAGTAATTTATCAATGAAAATTTTAAAATTAGTTTTTGAGAATATACCAGAATTTCAATTTGGTAGTCATAGAAAAGTATTTATCAAAAGGTCTTGTATGTAAAATTGTATCCATTTCACCCGGCCTTGAGATATATAATTACACCTAGAAAGTATGTGCAGTCAAGCTATACGTACATGTAGGCCTAAGTTTACTGCACTGATTTGTATGATGACTGAATTTTAGATTTTGTACAAAAGCAATCACCACTGATGATGGTTTTCCCCTCAATTCAAATATTAAAGTGATCAAAATTACCATTCTTACACATTCACATTACACAAGATCTTTAAATATCACCTGCATATTGATACATTTACATACAGGCACTACTCACTACCTCCAATTCTTGGGTAAAGTTTCAAAAAAAGATTTTTTCATTTGTATTTTTTGTATTTATCTATTCCCATCAAAGTTGACATTCTGCTGATATTGGCTTTCAATTCTCTAGTAATTTTTAACATGTACACACCACATACATACTCAACAAGCATGGATGGGCATGGAATAATTTTTGACTCCGACATTGTCTCTGACAATACACAAACCTAATCAACTAGAGGCGCCCTTATCCTGTCTGACCTTTTTTGGTGACATTTCAAGATTTCAATCATACAACAACATTCTGACTTTTGCTCATAATACAATATTGAACATCTGTGCCTTTGGTTGGTGGAGATGTATCAATGCAATTATTTTCTTCTTGCGGCTACTAAAATGACTTTATACCCAGAATATCAAAACAAGTAGAGAAAACATGCAAGGGTATATCAACACCATAAAAAAACAGCCTTTGCATTTTACATGTTCATGACTTATACATACATGTTTACCATAATAGTACTGTACTGTAGTAGTACAATTACTGCAATTTTATACAGAATTTATTACAATACTATCACTGATTTAATCAATAGTTGTTCAGCCACTTGCATTAGCAAAGTCTCTTTCATTTTAATTTTCTTCTCAGAGTTATTAAAATGTCTTTATGCTCGCACATGTGTATCAAAATAAGGAAAGAAAACATGCTGGAGAAATATCAGCACCATCTACATGAGTGTCCTTGGCATTGTACATAAATACCCAATTGTACCAGTACAGTCGCTGCAATTTCATGCAGAAATTATCACAATAATATCACCTATTTGAACAATTGTTTGGCCAGTCGGAATGTGAATTTTTTTTTTTCCCCATTTACCCAGCCTAGCAGCCGGGAGCTCTGCAGGTGTCGCACTCTGCCAGATCTCATAAATATGTCCATAATTCACTTCTTAACGAGCAGGCGACAGAAAGCCACCTGCCTAGCCTGGGAATATAGATTTCTGCGAAGAAATAAACATTGGAGGTTATCTGTACTCAGGGTTTTGCTTTATGTTTTTCATTGAATTTTATTAACTATTGAAAAGGATTACCCATACGGGATTTAATAAAGTCTAGATATTGAAAAATAGATTGAAGTGGCCACTACATAATTGTCTTGAAGTTTAGTCAACAAGAAAGTTACCTGTCTTTACAATGAAGCACACACACAATACAAGTAATAATGCATTTTTGCTGAAATGAAAATGAATTGCAATTTAGACAAAAAGACATATAGAAACATATTTCAGGGTATTCTAAAACTTTCTAATAGCCTTTTTGAAAAAGACATTTCTCATTATTACAAAAAAGTACAGTCAAACCTGTCTTAGCGACCACCTCTATATAGCAGCCAACCTGTCTATAGTGGCCACTAAAATAACTCCCCTGGAGACAGATCATGTGTTAAAGAACCTGTCTATAGCAGCCACCTGTCTATAAAGGCCACAATTTTTGTTTCCCTTGGGTGGCCACTATAGACAGGTTTTACTGTATACTGTAGAATAAATTTCACATACATTTTGACAAAATTCATCATAAACTGCTTATGAATGATGTTTGTACATGTACAGTGCATCCCAGAAAATAAAACAGAACCCTAAAACAAAAGCTTATTTAAAAACACATGTTGATAATAATCTTTGACTTGTGCTCTTTCAAGTGATACATTACGCAAATTTATTCACTCTTGCATCTCTGAGTACCATGGCTTTGAAAATTTAATGTCAAAAACCATTCGCTAAACTTTTTGGCCTTGATACTGTGCACACCACGTGTCCATCTCTTTCTTTTCCTGATGTGCACAGTGTCAAAGCCAACAAATGTAGCAAAAGGTTTTTCACATTGAACTTTCAAAGTTATGTTACTCAAGAAATGCATGAATACATGTAAACAGGTTTGCCTATTTGTATCACTTGAAAGAGCATAAATCAAAATTTATTTTGAATATGTTTTTTTCAGTCATACGCCCCCTTGCTTCCGCACAATAAGCCTTTGTTTCAGGGTTCTGTTTTTTTTTCTGGGACTACTGTACAGGCAATCCTCCTTCCCCCACAAAAAGATATATCCCTTATCTCCCCACCCCCACCTGAATATCATCCACTTCGTCCATGCATTATTCATTACCTTTCTTTTTTTCCTGAGTACCACTCGTATGCCATCCACAGATATGACCAGATTCACTTTCTTCTTCTTGATTCCTTTGGCTTTAAATTCATACTGCAGGGTAGAAGAGAAAAGAAGGAAAAGAATATCTCATCAATGCCACGGCACATCAGAATATGATAGTGAGATGGAGAGATGTGTTGATTATGAGACAAAAAAAAATGACTGCAGAGAGAGAAAGTGAGTGAGTGGGATTGATGATATGATATTTGATCCAGGCTTGTAGAAATGAGATCACAACAGTTAAAGGAAGATGTTGCCGGTAGGCGGTAACTAACAGGAATAAGTTAATAAATTCTTTAAAAATTTACAACCTGCAATATTCTGTATGCTCACCTTTACATTATGGTGCAGTATAGTCATGAATAGGATGTTATGCAACAAACAGTCTTACCAAACCCTTTAAAGTAATAGGCTAACACTGAGGAGCTTCAATTTAAACAAAATTGTCAAACTTTGATATCTGAGCTACATACAGTAGTGGTGTTTAAATGGACAAATAAACACCCTAGAATACAAAAGTTTGGAAAGTTATGCTGCCACTTGTCACTGCATAAACAAACATGTATGTGTACATGCTAATTAAAGCCACTGGCTAACATTTACCACAGTTAAAAAAATGTGAGCTACATAATCGTCCATGCTCCATGTGTCTTTGATATTAAGGTCTAAAAATAAAGCCCTGGGAAAATTGTATTTCAAATTGATTATTTAGTGCTTTACAAAAGTGAAAATCGTAAGTTGACCGGATTCACTTACCCATTTCCTCCCATAGACTTACTGTGTGTGGATCTAGGCTTTTTTAACTCGCCCTGAGTACTAATTGTTTATTCATTCATAACTTGCCAGTGGCAGCATAAATTTCCAAATTTTGTATTCTAGGGTGTTTACTTGTCCATTCAAACACTGCTATGTAGCTCAGATACCAAAGTTTGACAGTTTTTAAGCTCCACAATGTTAGCCTATTACTTTAAAGGCAGGGGATCTCTTTTGCATGCCTAAAAATTAACATTGTGTAAATACAATGTCATTTAGAAAAAATGCCATCTGGGAACCTTCAGCAAAATATAGAGAAACTAAGTTTTAGTGGAATTATAGTGACCGTTAGACTCAGATTTGAATTTTTTTCCTCGGGAGAAAAAAAATCCTACCATAGAACGTACACTAAACGGCTATTGTTTTTCTTTTGCATTTTTCAAATTCTAGGCAATCACTGACCCCCAGATTTCACAGACATGCCCTTCATCAATAGCCTAAGGGCATGGATTATCTTTTCCTGGTCTGCGGGGATGTTTGCAAATGAGATCCACTGTCTTTAAATTTCCCCAACTCAATTGGTTTTTTTGCCCCATGAATTTGCATCACATACCTGTATATGTACAGTACAGCCTGTGAGCTAATCTTTCCAAAGGCATAATTTAGTTTGGAAAATGTGCACAAAAATAGCAATATATTTATAACTGAAAAGAGCTTGAGAGAATCTGACATCAACAGCAATTGGTGCAAGCACTTTGTAACTTTGCAACAAATGCTGCCTGCCACTCACCATTGTAAAACAAAATAAATAGGGGGGGGGGAGGGATTAAATTGTTTTGTAGACTATTGCTCTGTTCATGCTACTTGTGGTTATGTCATCAATGTCTGATAATGAAGTGTCAGAGTATATAACTGTCAGGTAATCCCTCTAGATTGAATCACAGTTCTTTCTATTTCTCTCTGTAATCCTATTACTCACACCATTAACTAAATATAACTCATTCAACAAATCTTTCAATGCAGTGCTAAACAGAACTATTAGTCTTGAAGCAAGGTTGTAACTACATGTACTTGTAATACAAAATCTAAATTCTTTGCATTATTTGGTAAAATAAATTTGGGGCAGTGATGCAGATTGTACTTAAATCTTCCAGTACGTATTGGCAATATTATAAAATAATTACCAGTATTGAAAGTATTCAGTTGTGAAGGTTCCTATTTATGGAAGCTTTTCATGATATCCACCTATATTCTTACTCAAAACTTATTGCAAACATTCATGAGGTCTATCTCTGGTATGGTAGATTAATGTTTAAAACAAGGAAATTATTAGCTCAATCCCCTAGTTTGCCCCCTTAAAGTGAGGGTGAGTAATATTTTAACAGACATGTAGCTGTACCAAAATAGTCCAGACTGCTTCATTTGTTTAACATGAATTCCAAGCAACTTTAAATATAGGCCTATATGAACAGTACTGTATGTACATAATTGGTGTGAATAGCTATGTACAATAACATCATTTCCTGCAAAACAATGTGTATGTAAATTGACAACCAAGAATTTTTTGAAGTGCCTTATCTATAAGCTGGCCTATTACAGGAAACACATACCTGTTATTATATAAACAATCCTATGAACCTGTTATTTGTCCTTACTGATTACAGAGTGTGCCTGCTTGTATCAGTTCTCTCTCCTCCAAAATTGAAAACAGAATAACAACCACAACCTTATCAATATGACACCTCGAAATACTTAGAATTCAGCTACAAGAGAATCTGCTCTACATATAGATTCACATGTGCTACAATTCCATGCACTTAATACTTGATATCTACAATTCAATGCACTTAATATCTACTCCGGATAGTTCAGTTCTAGGAATGTCATCAATACATACTGCAGATTTTCACCCTATGATAATGGAAGGTAATGAATGTGTAAGCATACCAGATACCTATACTTTTATAATACATACTACAGGGATGTCAGTAACAATTCATGAAAAGGCCTGAAACTTGCCAAAAGTAAGCTGATTTGAAAACAAAAAAGCCTCAAAATTGCCTGAAAATAGATTGTCAGGACCTGAATCCGGACTTTTCCCTGAAAAAAAATGGCATTCCTGAAATCTTCACAAAGTGATGGTTTCGGGGCAAATTAATCATACAACTCTGAGATTTATCATCAACGCAACAACGAGGTCAAGTTCCCAATGACAGACAAATCAGTCTGGGATATTGGACAAAATTGCCATCGTATGCTGAGTTTATTGACCCCTTCAGTTCAATAAATTCGGTATCTTCTGTTACAACATTTGACACAGGACTGACATTTGTTACTCCAATCATTATTTGCACTCCTGTTAATCCTCATTATTTTTTTACTTCAACTGGAGGCATATCAAGAGAAAAAATGCAGATGAGTGTTCTATAATTTAGTTTGTCTTTGTTCTTTTTTCAGTCAAGCAAATGAAATCCTCAGTATACACTTGACTATGATGAAATGTAATGTATATCACCTTATTGTAATTGCACAATTGTATATGCAATAACTTTTCTATAGGCAGAACAACAGTATTTAATTAAATCCTAGTAATGAAATGTACTGACCCCAATCATGTGAGCACATTATATCTACACTAACACAACATACCATAATAATGAAGAGTTAAGGTGCCATTAGAGATTAAATTCAGATAGAAATATCAGGTGAGCTTTGAAAAACAGTTATTTAAATTGTTACAAGTACAAGTTTCGAAATAATACAGCAAGTGTTCAAATTGCAACTAATACATGTATCAACCTTATTGTAAGATTTACAAGCATCTATCCTTTATAGTCTACAATGCAAAATAATACAATGTATTACTAACATACCTTGTCCTTGAGCTATTAACTAAGTAAGTTATCATGAAATGTCAAAAATTTGTTTTGAGAGTATACCAGAATTTCAATTGGTAGTAATCGACAAATATTACGAAAGGTTGTACATGTATGTGAAATTTTTATCCATGTCACCTGGCCCTGCATATTTTCTTACACCTAGAGAGTATGTGCAAATCAGCTACATGCAATAAATTGTCTTCGAAGGACAAACCTCACTGATATTGTACGTGACTGGAAATTTAGCTTTGCTTAAAATATATCATCATGATCATAATGGTTTTGCCTCTATTTGAATAAGTGATAAAATTACCATTCTTACCATTCACAATTACACAAGATCTTTACACTGATAATCACCTGCATATTGGATACATTAGTACAGCACTACCACTACTCAATTCTTATGAGTAAAATTCAAAAAAAAAATATATTTTTTTTTTTTGGGGGGCGCGGGTATTTTTGCATTTATTTGTTCCCATCAAACTTGACATTCTGCTGATATTGGTTTCAATTCTGTAGTAATTTTTAACATATCACACCACATCATACTCCCAAGCATGAGCGCACGGAATAATTTTTGACCCGACATTGTCTCTGACAATCCACAAACTAATCACTAGTAGGCGCCCTTATCCTGTCTAGACCTTTTTTGGTGACATTTCAAGATTTCAATCATACGACAAATTCTGACTTTTGCTCATAATACATATGAACATCTGGCCTTTGGCTGGTGATATGTCATCAATGCAAATTATTTCTTACTATTGCCGGTACTAAATGACTTTAACCCAGAATATCAACACTAGAGAAAATAGCCAAGGGTATAATCAACACCATAAAAAAAACAGGCCTTTGCAATTATACCATGTCATGACTATACATCCATGTATACCCTAATAGCTGTACTGTAGTAGTACAATTACTGCCAATTTTTTAACAGAAATTATCACATACATCACTGATTTGATTCACTAGTTGTTCAGCCATTTTGCATTACTGGCTCTTTCTATTCTATTTTCTCTCAGAGTTTTAAAGGATATTACGCTCCCACGTGGTATCAAAACAAGAAAGACAACATGCTGGAGAAATATCAGCACCATTCTACAGTACATTAAGTGCCTTGCGCATTGTACATAAATACCCAATTTGTACCGAGTTACAGTCGCTCGCATTTCATGCGCAGAAATTATCACCAATGAATATACCTATTTGAACAATTGTTTGCCAGTCGGAAGGTGAATTTTCTTTTATTTTTCCCCAGTTTACCAGCCTAGCAGCCAGGAGGGCTCTGCAGCGATGTCGCACTCTGCCAGATCTCATAATATGTCCATAATTACTCTTAACGAGCAGCGACAGAAAGCCAACCTTGCCTAGGCTGGGAATTTTGATTTCTGGGAAGAAATAAACATTGGAGTTATCTGATACATCAGGGGTTGCTTTTATGTTTTTCATGAATTTTATTAACTAATATGAAAAAACGATTCATACCCACAAGGATTTAATAAAGTCTAGATATGGCAAAAATAGATTGATGGCACTACATAATTGTCTTGAAGTTTATGTCACAAGAAAGTTACCTGTTTTACAATGAACACACACAAGACCACAGTAATAATGCATTTTGCGTGAAATGAAAATGAATTGCATTTAGACAAAGAGAGCATTATAGAAACATATATCAGGGTATTCTTAAAACGTTCTAATAGCATTTTTCAAAAAGACATTTTTCTCATATTAAAAAATAATAATAGGTAGAATAAATTCACATACATTTTGACAAAATTCATCAATAAACTGCTTTGAATGGATGTTTGTGCATGTACTGTGTATCCCAGAAAAAACAAAACCCTAAAAACAAAAGCCATTATTTACGCAAGCAATGGGCGTATATTAAAAACACATGTTCATAATAATCTTTGTCTTATGCTCTTTCAGGTCGATACATTAAGCAAACTTATTCGATTCCATGATCTCTGAGTACCATCGGCTTTGAAAATTTTAATTGTCAAAAACCACTCGCTTACACTTTTGCCTTGACACTGTGCAAACCATGTGTCCATCTCTATCTTGCCTGATGCTGCACAGTGTCAAAGCCAAACAAAATGTAGCAAGATTTTTCGTGACATAAATTTCAAAGTTATGTTGACTCAAGAAATTGCATGAATACATGTATAATAGGTTGCCTAATGTATCATTGAAAGCAGGCGATAAAGTCAAAATTTATTTTGAATATGTTTTTTCAGTCCATACGCCCCCTTGTTGCTCACAACACAGCCTTTGTTTCAGGGTTCTGTTTTTTCGTGGACGTACTGACAAGGCAATTCTCTTCCCCACAAAAAGATGTTCCTAATCACCCACCCCCACCCTGAATATCTTCCACTTTGTCCGTGCATTGCATTACCTTTCTTTTTTTCCTGAGTCCACTCGTATGCCACCCACAGATATGACCAGATTCACTTTCTTCTCTTGCATTCCGTTTGGCTTAAACTTCATACGGCAGGTAGAAGAGAGAAGAAGGAGAGAATATTCATCAAGCACGCATCAGAATGTTGATAGTGAGATGAACAGATGTGTTGATTATGAGATCAAAAAAGAAACTAGAGCAATTCGGCTGCGCGCAGCCAATGGGTATGCCTAGCGCACCCCCCGTCCAATTCAAACTCTTGAATTACAGGCATCGGTAACCTTTGACCGTTCACTCTGAAATTTCATTTATTGCCCCATAATACATACTTCACCCAAATTGACATCAATATCCGATAAGCTTTCTCAAGTTATCGCGGTAACGAGCCCGAATTCAGACAGTATTTAGGCCCGTGACTTTTGACCTTTGACCTTGTTGAAGACTAAAAAATCTAAGAGTTCATTGCAGTGGGCTCATAATACATACTTCCACCCACAGTTACATGAAATATCAACCGGCCATGTCAGTGTCATCGCGCAGGGAACGAGCCAAATCAGACATATGGTAGGCCCGGTGACCTTTGACCTTTTACCTTCAGCTCCAAAATCTAACAGTTCATTTGGGTGCTCATCAATACAGGCTTCACCCAATTACATGACAATCCGAAAGGCCGCTCTCAAGTTATCATGTAACGAGCGCCGAATCAGACATATTTAAGGCCCGTGGACCTTTGACCTTTGACCTTTCAGCTCAAATCTGAATGAGTTCATTGGTGGCTAATGTACATACTTGGTGCTGTTACATCGAAATCCACCAGCGTCTCAAGTTATCGCGGGGTAATGGGACGAATCAGAAATATTTAGGCCCAGTGACCTTTGACCCTTTGACCTTTGAGCTCCAAAATTCTAATCAGTTCATTGGTGGCCTCATAATACATACTTCACCCAAGTTAATGACAATCCGACCTAGCCACTCTCAAGTTATCGCGTACGAGCCGAATCAAGACTATTTAAGGCCCGGTTGGACCTTTGACCTTTTCAGCCCCTCCAAAATCTATCAGTGCATATGGTTGCCTCAAATACATGACTTCACCCAATACATGACAATCCACCAGCGCTCTCAAGTTATTCGCGAGTAACGAGGCCAAATCAGGACATAGTTAAAGGCCCGGTTGACCTTATGGACCTTTCAGCTCCAAATCATCAGTTCATTTGGTTGGTCATAGCTACTTGGTCCTATTACATCCAAATCCGATTGGGGCTTCTCAAGTTAATCGCCGTAAACGAGACGTAACGGCGCCCTCCCGCCACGGCTATGTTAACGACGTACGGACAACCCGAAAACATGATGCCTCCAGCAACTTCGTGCGGATGGCCATTAAATTGACTACCCGAAGACGAGAGAATGTGAGTGAGTAGGGATTGATTAAAAGAATTTTGATCCGAGCGCTTGTAGAAAATGAGATCACGACAGTTAACTCTGTGCGGCGGGACCCTGAATCCCGGCAGTGCGCGAGTTTATTTTCAAGACGCGCTCTGTTATCGGGAAAGAAATAACTAACTTGACTTCAACTCGCAAATAACTTCGCCACGAGCAAGCGTTGCTTTAGGAATATGTCCTAACAGCCCCAAAGTTTGAAATACATTTTTACAGACCTTCAATGCATAAACGATTTCCGGAAAATATACATCTGAGGATTTCCGTTAAAGTTAAATAAGAGCCTAATTGTGACAAACCATACACTGCTAATTCTAAGTTTCCTGCTTGAAAATATACAAACTCATTTAATATACAATGAGGGTAGAACTAACAAGTTATAAAAAACCGACTTGTTCCAAGTAATGAAAAGATGATGCATAGTCACCAAAATGAGAAGGAATGAAGAGATTTATGCGCGAATGAGCGCTGTTACATTCAATGACTTTCCAGTTCTTTTAAAACTTAACTTGTATTTAATCCTTGCTGTCCCGTATTGATCACGAAGCTTTCCATTGTATTTTATCGATTTTATCTGGTTCTTCCTTATAGGAACCCTAACATATATACTCCCCGTACTTTGAGGAATGTATAACAATACAAAAGAAGATTTACTGCTATGATTAATATCCGGGAAATCCAGGTGTAATGTCAGGTGGGAATACATCGTTTAACGTATGAGTGGAAATTGCGAATTCTTCCGCCACGCTGCAGGTAAGTGCATGGCATTGCGCAATACCGTGATGTAAAAGAGTTAAA
>JZLH01S0605270.1:5726-19968 GCA_001188425.1 Eucidaris tribuloides | reverse complement strand
TTAGAAGTTGTATGTTCATGAAAGTTTGAACTTAATATGTTGGTTAGATGCTAAAGAAGATGGAACTAACCAAATTTTATTTTGCCTTTTAAATTCAGAGAGTTTTGAGAATGAAGTCATAATAAAAAAAAGCTGCATTTTTGTGGTCCCACGTGTTACCGATGAATAAATTAACATAAATTAATTAAAAAGTGAGTGATTTTAATTATTATTTCTATTGTGGGTAAAGATCCTTAGTACCTATTAGAATATACCCAAGGATTGGGGTTTCATCATACCATATGGGAAAAAGGCCCATTTTTCCTTCTGATGTCCCACGTGTTACCACCGCAAAATAGCTTGGACTTGCCCTTCATTGGTTAGAACATTCTTTTTCCAACAAAATGATACCATGATCATTGATTTTTAGTAAGGCGTTTGGATCCTAGGGCCATTTTTCTGAGGCAATGTCATTTCCCAAATTTCCTACTTTTTCCACTCTACCGATCCTCGGAATACTGAAATATTCTCTCGTGACAGCGTGCCATAGAATAAGCTATATGCAGACAAACCGCAGGAATGCCTTTGCTTCAAAAATAAAGACAATGTGAGGAATTGCGGCTTGTCTTTATGGCAAGCTACATCGTGAGAAAATCTCCATGTTTCCAGGATCGGTGGAGTTGAAAAATTAGGAAATTTGGGGAACGACTCTGTCTCAGAAAAATGGCCCTAGGATCCAAATGCCAGAATAAAAATAAATGATCATGGCATCACTTTGTTGAAACAGAATGTGTTAACCAACAAAACAAAAAACAATGACATTTTGCTGATGATGGTAAAGAAATTAGTGATCGCAGGTGTTGTATTCTTTCTGGGCCACCCTGTATGGGGCTAACAAAAGTTGATAAAATGATGAAAATGTCTACAACCTGTAGCTGGATATCAAGTCATCAGCATTTCTGCTTGTTATGTTTCAAACCTGCAGCATTTGAAATGTTGTTTTACAAAACTACACCAAAGAATTCACAAATAAATCTGAATTTGACACAAATCTTAAAGGAAAATGTAAACCTACATGTATATTTGATTATTTAATTTACCATAACACTGAAGCTCAAACTGATTGTATTCTTTGATTTGTATACCCATTGATGATCTACAAAAAGAATAAGCTAAAATTATCCATACTATAGTGGTAAACAAATGTAGCTACCTTAACCCATCCCTCACTCCCAAATTCTTGAGGAAGAAAAGTATTTTTCTGGTGAATTTTTAGCCTATTATCAATTCAAACTGAGTATAAAAATGGCAATAGATTTAATTATATTTTGTGCTACATACAACCACAACTTGGAAAAGCTAAGATTTTAAGGTGCAACTTACACACAAATCATTTCATCATTGATGTTTCAAAACTATCGGACATATAATTCCCCAATTTAGAATACTGTATTTTATTACTTTTAGCTGCCATTAAATCTTAGCGAAACTGATAATCACTCATCCTGCAAATCAATGACAACCACCTTAATTGGGGAACATATTTCAGAACTTGTCATCAGTCAAAAGTTCTCCTCTGAACATAATGTACCATACTAGTGCCAGTATTGTACTATTGTTCACTCTATCCGCAGGTCTGTCAGCGTACTATAGCACAAATGGGCTCTCCAACATATTTGAAGCAACGTGCCAATTAACTTTTATGTCTACATGCTTCAGTGCCAGATTCCTACACCCAAAATGAGAATGTATTGATATGGTCCAACACTCATTTTAAAAAGGATGATGTGTGCAGGAGAGACTGTGCCCATTAGGTCAAAGAATGAAAACTGTTTGGCTAGCTCAATGTTGAACAAACTTTATGAGTCAGTTATATGTAAATCGAGACCACAGGGGTGTAATAAAGGCTTGGTTTACAGTTTGCTGAAAAGATAACAAATTTTCAACAAGGGTTTATACAGGGAGCATGTGTACAGTACACCTTACTCAAGTGTGTAGTTTGCCCAAATTAGATTTTCCTCCTTCTCTCAATGTTGTTTCTCTTGGCCTGCCTTATTCTCTCTCTGTGTTTCACATGTACACTGCATATTTAAAGGGAATTGACATGATTGGGAGAAGTTATAAATGCCACAAGAACCAAAATAGGTTGAAACATATCAGGGTAGGAATTAATTTTTATTTTTGAAGGGCGATTTTTAATAGAACCTTGGGGCTATTTTTCTACCACTGGGGCTACTTTTTCGTTCCACATCAAAATTTGAAGAATGCAATGAAAGATTGCCGATGTTTTAGCTGGTGCTTAATTCATAAAAGCAACCATTTAATTCATTTTTGTTTCAATGCCATAATAAAGAATAAAAAAAAAATATGTGAAATTTTTCATAGCAAATCTGAAGGCGATTCTGAAGGAAATGGTTGCCCCAAAGAATTGGGTTTGGGGGATTTTAGGGGGCGATTTGGGCGTTGCCAAGGGCTAACTCGCCCATCGCCCTGGGGTATTTCCTACGCTGAAACATATACTTATGTATATAGGTCTACCAGCTGGAGTGGCTGGAAGGATTTGTCTTGAATTTGTTTACTTGTGGAGAAACCAGTATTCATTTACCAGTATTGAATTAATCTGGTGCCCTGATAGAAACTGATCCCATACAAAGCTACACAATAAATGTACCTGTCGCAATTAGTAATGATGGTGGTTGTTTAAAAAGTACTAAACATTTGGCCATGAAATTTAGACATCACAATCCTTGAACACAGTGTACTTGATTCTAGAGTAGTTTCATCCCAAAGTACGTTCTTCTAAAATTTCAGCTTTTCCCTTTAAATACACATTCTGCAAATTTGAAAATATATATCACATTTGGGAATAACTAGAGATACAATTTGATCAAAATTAATAAATTGTGTTCAAAGTATGATTTATTTTTTTCTCCAATTACCCTACATGTACTTTAGACGTACGTACTTATACAGTACATTATATGTTTTCCATTAAAGCGTGGTTTCAGTAATTTTCTACGATTTATTTTTGGCTTGAACTACATGTATCTCCCAACTGGGTTTGGTGAAAAAGATCACATGATCAAAGTTTTGTAATGTCACAGAAACTCACACAACATTTATTTTAAAGGTAAATGACATGATTGGGAGTAGTCCTCAACTTGGGCTGAAACTACTCTAGAATCAAATAAACTATGCAAGGATTCGCCTGTGAAAATCTTGTAGTCAAACAAACATTGACTCTTCTAAAATAAACAATGTCAACATTACTCATAGCACGGAAACCTGCTGTGTGGCTCTCTATGGGGCTTATTTTTATCGTCCCGGATAAAATTAAGATACTCCAATGTTTATGCTTGATTCTCCTTAAGTAAACAAATTACAGACAAATCCTCCCAGGTGGGAGATCCACTCCTGCTACATGTAGTGTATAGTTGGTATATATTTCAATTCATTTGGTTCTTGAGGCATTTTCAAGTGTTCCCAATCATGTCATTTACCTTTAACCAGGATGCTTTAACATAAGGCTAATGAAACTTGATTATGAGTTTCCCGTCACCCTCCGTCGTTATGATTTTTGGGCCGCGTTAGCGGACGAAAATCTGAAAATAATTCATTATTTTGAAAAATTCTTTTCTAGCACCAGCTTTTCAGTTGATTTTGGAAGTTTTGGTAGGAAATGAGTTTTGGATATGAGTCTAGAAAATACACCCACTATTGTTCGTATTTCGTTGATCCCCTGTTGGTTCATTTCAATGTAATTGCAACACACGGTATGATCAGATTGTGAAAAGTATCGACTACACACTATTGAACGTTATAGCTTTGTTTACATATATCGCTGTATATCATATATTGTCGGGTGCCCAGCAGAATGTGGTCTGCACATTTGCGTTGGAACATGCATTTTCGTGTGTTTGTTCCAGGCAAAACATAGTCTCAAGAAAAATGCACCAAAAGAGTTCCACTGTACATGTAGGGACTATTGGGTATGGTATAACAAACTGGTAATATGCAAATGGAATGAATGTGCAAAAATGCATTTAAGTGCTCGTAAACAGGTTGAAATAATGAAATCCTGCATATAATGAATAATGAATAATGAAATAGTTCCCTCATTATGGGCTGAAAAAAATGTGACGGGAAACTAATAATCAATTTTCATTGGCCTAATAATAGGCATATTTTATGTACATTTCTCATCCTACCCTTTTTAAAGCCTCCTGCCATATCTCCCTACTCAATGCAGTATTTAACCTGAATGTAAACTTATATGGTTTTTATTTACTTTTTATTTATATTTCATGAATGAACTTGACTTGAACTCACACAACAGGCCCACTCTTTTGCTCTATGTAAACAAAAACAAACCATGCATCTCCCAAATAACAAAAGCAAAATATGGGACTAAATAAATGTACACGAAATACATAACAACAGCCTGATACCCTATTTATACCAAACATTCCTGACAAACATTCCCTCCTTGTTGTACAATTATCACCAGAAACTGTTGCAAAATTTAAATTTCTTGTGTAGCTTTCTATGAGCTCAATTTCTATCAGGGTCATACTTTAATTTAATGTTGATAAATGGAAGCTTATATCTCCTTCAGGAAACAAATGAAAAATACAATTTTTTTCCAGCATGGATACGCTCTAGTTAGTATTGGTACATGTACATGTATAGTTTCAAGTTTCCACTCATTTGGTTAACATTTTTTTTAACTTCTACCAATCATCTCACTACCCTTTAATTGGAAGATTTTGAATTTTGATTCACTCTGAGAGGATATATTCTTACAAATGAGTTCTTATCATACTAAGATACACCTGATCCAAAAACTGGTACTTGTGGCAATGTAAACGGGGTCCAAGAGAAGTGGGAGTGATAAACTCCTACCGGTTAACCTGCTCCATGACAGGTATTCAAAATAATGCCTTGCAACTTGACCTACATTTAACCCCTCCCTGTCAGTGGGTGGGACTGTGTTGATATACATCTGATGTGGGTTGAGGGAAAGTGGGCAGAGTTTGTTGGCAAACATGTAAGGAACTCAACAATAACAAGTCATTTTCAAATGACAGATAAATAAAACACTTCGGTAACTGATAACATGGACCTACTTGTACAAAAGTACCTGTGACTGTCTTTTGTAGTCAATGTAATGATGAGTGAAGTTTTGTTCCCCCATAGACTACTGTGTTGTAAAAAAAATTTCCCCCGCACATTAATTCATGTATCAATATTTTATCTGTGTGTATAGGTCAGATATCAAAGTTTGGCAATTTTTCTACATGGGGCCTCAACAATATTAAACAATGCCTTTAAGAAGGAATTTGTGTCAAGAACAGGAAAACCTTATGATGCAGTAAAATATACCATGTTGCAAGAAAATTCAAATGCAAAGTTCACGGTAAGAATAAATAAGGTTTGTATAGTCAAGGGAAAGCTTCTTGGTTGAGTGTAGTCTACCACTAAATACCACTAAATAGTATATAGGCCTACATGTACTTCACTGTCTTCAAGTACTCAACCTCTTTCACTTGTGACTACTAAAAGCAACTCCCTGCTAAAAGCAAAACCCAAGGAGTTTCAAGCTCACAACCAAACCTATACCTGCCTGGAGTGGTAAGTGGAATATAATGCGACCTGAATTCTAAGGTCAACGGTAATCACCTAATATCGCCAGACATTCCAGAGTTCTGACCACACCAGAGAGGAATGTGGTCATACAGTGGTTGTCCACAGCAAGGCCCTGAGGACCTGCACAGATCTGAGTTAAAGGTAGTCTCGCTCCCAGACCCTACGACTTAGAAGCAGTGCAGGTGCGAAGCACCCGCACACACACGCCCCCTGCGACTTAGAGACCAGTCTGAGTCAGAGCAGTTCAGTTGACTGAGGACATATACATGTATAGCTATAAACGAGGATAAAAGTTTCTCTTATTCAATAATAGGGCGATTTAAATCTAACGTCTAGGAAGTCCAGACTAAGTTTAAAGGGAAAGTTAGGTCACAATGCTCCAAGAATAAGGTATACTATTCATAGTTTCAGTTGTGAATATTTATAGTCCTGCATTTCCTCTTTGTTGTACTATCATTATCAGAAAATGATGTGATGGTGAAATTCATTGTGCAGCTTTTTATGGAATCAATTTCTATTAGGGCCAGAGATTGACATAATACTCATAAATGTTTCTTTTTCCTCAAGTAAACAAATTCAAGACAATACCCTTTCAGCGTGAATACACACTCTAGCTAGTGTATAGTGGTATTTGTTTCAACTCATTTAGTTCTTGAAACATTTTTTTTACTTCTCCCAATAATGCAAATGCCCTTTAAAGGCAGGGGATCTCTTTTGCGTGCCTAAAAATTAACATTGTCTAAATACAATGGCATTAAGAAGAAAATCACATCTGAGAACCTTTAGCAAAATATAGGAGCTAGAAACTCAGTTTTAGTGGAATTATAGTGACCGTTAGACCCTGATTTGAATTTTTTTTCTCGCAAGAAAAAAATTCCTACCATAGAACGTACACTAAACGGCTATTCTTTTTCTTTTGCATTTTCAAGTTCTAGGCAATCACTGACCCCCAGATTTCACTGACATGCCCTTCATCAATAGCCTAAGGGCATAATCTCATAATTTTCAGTGAAAATCACCTTTATTTATATGATTGGTAACCACACATGTATGCCTACATAAATCCAGATTTCTTATTGTCCAAGTGATCAAATCTCAGAGTTTAATGTAACAAAATACAGAGCTGCATGCACTGTCACCAAGTGAAAAGTTAGCTACCCTAATTGTTGTACTGTTCGGACCACCATATTTTTTTTTTCCAACTTTCCTGACCATTTAACATTTAGGCCTATGAGATACATGTTTCTTGTCACCTGAGTAATAATGTGAATTTTGATAGTGAGGCACAATCTTTTGAGGGAGATTTGATTTGAAGTACTGTTTTGGAAAGCCATAAAAAAAGGTTCTGCTATCACACAATATTCCTGAACTATGGCAATCTAATTTTTGGCATTTGAATAACAATAAAATTCATTGATTTAAAGTGATAGGCTAACATTGTGGAGCTTCAATTTGAAAAATTGTCAAATTTTGATATCTGAACTACATAGTAGTGTTCATATGGACAAATAAACACCCTAGAATAAAGAGGTTTGGAAAGTTACACTACCAATGGCAAGTTATGCATGAATAAACAATTAAAACTCGTGGCGAGTTTTATTAACCTAGGTGTACACACAGTAAGTCTATGGGAGAAAATGGGCAGGTGAATCCGATCAACTTACGATTTTCACTTTTTCAAAGCACTAAATAATCATTTTGAAATACAATTTTTTTCAGGGCGTCATTTTTAGACCTTATCAAAGACAATGGTAGCATGGGGAATCATGTAGCTCAGATTTTTTTAACTGTGGTAAATGTTAGCCAATACCTTTAATACAAACCAAGCTACTTTCCCATTTGCTGTTTTTCTTTTTGATCATGTAATACAACAAATGAAATACATTGTAGATTTGTAGTTGTAGTTGTAGATTTCAGGCCTACTCTGAAATTTATGTTCACTTCATTTACGATTAATTTTTGCTATTGACTATTAAAATTATTGATTTGATTGATGAGAGTAATTGTTAGATTTAGGATATTATCTACACTCTATTCACTAACACCTTTAAACATTTGTTAATTTAATGGTTTCAACACTAGTAACACACCCTTTGGAAAAAAAAATCATAAGTTGCAACATGCTGATCAGTTGTAATTTAGTTGAGTGGAAAATCTAATGTCAGCAAGTGGGGCAATTAAATTTGCACATGCAAGTCACACATTTCTCTCAAATTTGTCATCACATCTTTACAATTAAATTTATTCACGAAAATAGCTATTTCAATCTATTTTCACAGCTCTGCTGACAAATTTAATCATCATAACAATTTTAAGTCATCACAATTATTACAAACAAAGTCTGCGGCCTGAAAAATTTGCATTTAATAGCTGCTCTTAAATAAAGCGTCCATTGAAATTACTTTAGCATCCACTCACTCACACTGCTTATGCATTGTTTTCATCCTTTATTCATTACTTGTCCTCCATTAACCAGAAAGTCATAACTTATCTCAGCAGAGATTCCATCAGCTCAAAGCCTGAGGGATATTAGTACAACTGATTTTATGATGAATTTTACATGTGTGTGGTTAGCCAGATACTTGACAATGATTTATATGCAATGGAACTTGGCCATGTAGGTCAGGGAGACCACCTGGCTCCCTGTTGCTTGTTTTAGATTGATATTCATAACTATGTTGTACAGTTGCAAAGGAAAAGGTAAATGTTGTTGATGATCATGATAATGGTGGTGATGAAAATGATAATCAGACGATGTACATGTAGAAATCAGCGCTCAAAATACACGGGGGCTAGGGGCAATTTGCCCCCGTAATGCAAAAAAGAGCCCTCGGAAATGTCAAAAGAGCCCCAGAAATTTCCATCTAGACACAACGTAAATTGTAGCCAAATTCAGCTAAAAGAGCCCCTGTGGAAAAAAAAAAATATTTTGAGCCCTGGTAGACATAGGAGGTAAAGAGAAAGATGTCCTGTAGCTCTTTTGTCTCATCCTTATGCAACATTGTGTTACGAATGAATCGATATCATTGTAAATCGATGAATGATTGAAAAACCGCCATTTTGAAGAAAAGGAGGTTTAGAGTAACTTCTCCATTTGAGAGTTAGCCATTGAATGGGTGGGGAAAAAATGGGCCATTTGCTACAGAGCCAGTTGAATGGGAAGGCCAGGGATGCTTACCGGATCTATCGCAAATCGAAGCTCTGCATTACGACTCAGGTTAAAGGAGCTGTGTTATTAGAAGATACGCACTGGTACCACGAGGCATATAGACAAAAATTTCTCGGTAATGCCGTAGGCAAGAAAAACAAACGCATTAGGGAATTTGCAAGAGAAAAGGCGTTGCTCTTTGATAGGTGGATTAGCTCAGTCACCTCGGACGATTTTGAGACCCTACCTTGCGCGAGTTAATCCTGGTCGAAGAATTCAAACGCTGTCTTCCACAGGAATAAACATATCTTGAGAACCAAAAAGTGGAGGGGGGGGGGGACCATCTTATCACAAGCTGCGAACAATGGCAACGATTATGTCTTACACATTTCGTAATTTGAAAACATGGTGCGACAAAACCGTAGTCCGGTTCATGAAAGGGTAAAAATGTGAAGTCGGTCGGGTGAATCCACAAATGACGGGTAATCCAAATACTCAAAACAAAGATTTGGTAAAGAACATTAAAGACATGACATATGCTACTTTTGCCACAAAAACACGGACACATTCGAGGCAATTGTCGTCTCTGCCTAAAAAGAAAGAATGAACAAAATATTGCCTACTGGATTTGTAAAACTGATAACACAATCTGAAATGGAATAGTGAAATTCCTTAGTCAGGTAGAAAATGCTGATAAAGACAGTTGATCCAGTTAACGTGAAGGAAAGATTTTCAGTCGTCATGTATACAGGATATGTTTCATTGGTTGTGGTAGTGATGAAGCTCGAAAAGTTGACGGTACTTCAGAGACCAGGACGCAGGTCACTCAATGATTTTGGAGAGTGCGTTGCGTTTTCAGTGCAAAGTATCTGCGTGCTAGTGTTATTCTCAAAGGGAATAGGAAGGATTTGTTGCATCGTTGCATGCTGTTGATTTGCTACAGAACTTAGTTTCTTGCAGCACGTGATTTGGCAGTGACGGCCATACTTTTCCTTTTCAGATGTTTTGTGTAGTTCATCGGAAATGATCTTCTGTGTGATAAGGTAGTGCTTCTCCGGTTATCACTGATACACCAATGTTGAGTTGATGATGACAAAACAGCTCAGTTGGTTGAAGGTTTCCAGGATGTGTTATCTCCCAGGTTGCTGTGACTCGTGCTATGGCTCGTGAAGAAAAAGAGTCTGTGAATGAGACTACGTGAAACAGATGTTGATCATTGGGAGACACATTCTTTTTGTCTCTATCGAGCTAGATGATTGTGAACAAACAAACATAGACAACAATCAGACAACAGGATCAAGAACAGGACTAGGAGTAAGAACTAAAAAAATCTCAAGAAGTCTGACACAGGTCGCTGCAGAACAAAAACAACTGCATCCAAGAACAGTGGATAAGATCGTTTCTGTATGTGTTTGGAGGTGATACTGATGGGGGTGATACAGTTGGTAGTCGATCAGTAGATGAAATTTCTACTCATTGCCTGTGTGGTCGTACACGAGAAAGGTCGGGTCTGGGTGTTTAATGAGAGTATAGTGCAGCGATGTTCCGGCTGATGAATAAGCTGAATGAGGTACATCACAATGAGTGTCCCGTCAGTCTTAGGCAGTGATATCATAGGCCTTAGCTCACAAAGCAGCGCTTTCTTGGTCATTTAGGAGTTCACAAACTCAGGAGAAATTTTTCATTCTTTTGTGCAGGGTTGCTACAGATGTTGAAAGTTCTGTAAATAGTGTATGTTGCACGGTAGGGTAAAGCCGAACCAAAAAATGACACCGGCTCCGATGAAGCAACTACTCAGGTTTCGATGAACCATTTCTCAAAGAGTCATATATTTGACTGCCGTCGGGCCAATGCGAAACAAATCAGTCAGGAGTATTGTTAACCTAGTTAATGTGTGCCGTCTTACAAGTGGTTGGTGGTGAATTCGGCAAGCGATTACCAGTACGCGTGGTATCACGCCAGCTAATGTAAATGCGCAAGCGGCTTGTTGAATTTTTTCATACAGTGGTTTGCCAAAAGTTTGTTATCAGTCGGATCAGGGCTCGAACTTCTATGTCAAAAGTGGATTCAACAAAGTATATGATACAGTTTATTGATTGAACATTGTCATCGTCAAGTGCGTAGTTCACCAGAGTCCCAGGGCACGTAGGCGGATTTCTCAAACGTTGAAAAATATCTCAAACGTTACTTACGAGAAATGAAAAAGATTGGGATGAGGGAGTCCTTTGCGTTTTGTTGCAGGTGAGAGAGTCTGTTGAAGAGTCCTAGGTTTAGCCATTTCAGGTTAGTCTACTGGTCACACAGTGCGGTGGCACCATTGAAGGTTGCTGAAAGAACGCAATGCTATCTGAAAGTAGGGATTGATAATTGTGGAGTATGTATCGAAGTTAAAGAGAGGTTGCACACGAGCATGTGAGGAGTTGATAGAGGAATTGAGACAATCTGCATGACCAAAGATGAAATACATGTATGATCGGGAAGGCCGAAGGATAGGACTTTCGAGGCAGATGTGATCGAGTGTTAGTGCTGTTACCGTTGTCGCGTCAGGTTGCAGGGCTCGATTCCCTTACCATGCAAGAGTGGAATTGATGTACTACGTTTTTAACACTGATAGGCAAAAGAAAAATACGCCACTATGTACATTGTGAACATGCTTGAAGACGTATAGTTTGAGAGAAGTGTGGAATGAAAAAACCACTCCGGTTTTGTGTGTTCAGTAGACAAATGCACAGATTCGGAACTCAAGAAAAAGATGTGTACGAGTATTGATTAGTAAGGATCCACATTGTCGAAACTGGAAATAATTCAGACTGTTCTAGCTCATTTGGAATGACAAGTCTGAGTCATTTGTCGCTATGAGAAAGTGCATATTCGTAAGGTGAATTACGGTATCAAGAGTTGTTCTCCGAGTGTCCGACACGTACTGATTATCGATGAGCATGATTGTGGACTGTTTGCAATGTAGTAACCGATCAAGCAACATCCCTACCGCGTTAAATCCGAATTATAAAATGGCCAGCCATCTTGTGGCCGAAATAGAGTACATGTTAGATGACAAGATCATTTTAACCAAGCTAAAAAGTGCATGTGAAGTTCCCCATGTGTGTTGGTTCCGAAACCTGACAAACTCTTATCGTTTCTGTACAGACTACAGAAAAGTGAATGCGTGTTAACAGAAAAGACTCGATCCTTACCTAGGGTAGATGACTGTATAGACAGGATAGGTAGTGCGCGATACGTTAGCAAGTTTGACATGGCTAAAAGGTTATTGGCGATTCCTTTAATGCAGAGGGCCAGGAAGTATCGGCATCACCACCCATTAGGCCTATATTCAGTTACACTGTCATGCCATTCGGCATTGAAAAAATGCCCTAGTACATAACCAGTAGAATGGTAACGAGTGATTGCAGATTAGAAGGGCTGTGAGGCGTCCTATTGTGGGATGATTTGGTCATTTACAGTGATGAGGTGGGATGTTCATGTGACTAGAATACAAAAGCGCTGTTCGAATCGGCTGCTGCAGCCAAAATTGACTGCTCAATCTTGTGAAAAGTGAGATAGCCCTCCAGTGCGATGTGCCATTATCTAGGTCAACGTAGGATTTAGCGACATCGGTATGTAAAGCATTGCTTGCCAAAGTTGAGGCAGTGCAAAAACTTCCTCCCCCACACAAGAAGAGTGTATGAGGTTTTTAGGTGCGGTCTACCGCCGGTTTTCTGCAAGAACTTCTCTGAGGTGGTAGCGCCATTGACAGGATCTCCTTCACGAAAGATACCCCATTCCATTTGGTCAGCAGAATGTAGGCAGTCTTCGACCGAGTGGAAAAGCTGTCTTGTCTACAAACCAGTTTGGCAGTCCAATTTCTGACAGAACCATTTCGGACTTGAAGTGATGCCAGTGCATGTAGGTGCTGCGAGCAGTTACTTCTCACGCCCGCGCACGACGACGAGATGAGAGACCGGTTAGATTCTTCTCCAAGAGTTCAACACTGGGAGCAGTCATAAACTACTCAACATCGAAGAAAGAGACATAGCGTTGATAATGCACATGCAGCACTTTGATGTGTATCTTGGACGGATTGCCACGTCAACCGAATAACTGTCGTGGGACTGACCACAATCCCTTAAATTCATTGCCCAAGAATGAAAAAACAAAAAAACCCAACGACTCATGCGATGGTCTTTAATGGTACACCGTACAACCTAACCATCAAACACATACGTGGCAAGTGACAAATGTTGTGGCAGACGCATTGTCACGTGTGTCAAAATAGTGAGCGATACCTTGAGACCTTTAACGCCGAACGCTAAAGATATCCTCATGAACACTTCGCGAATGAACATTAGTGACATGAGACTTCGAGCAGCATTGTAAAAGATGAACAATGGACAAATCTGAGCACATTTTTTGTGTACTTTATTGTTTGGTAAAGACATACTAGTCAGTAACACTGGTGTCAATCAATTTATTTTCACGTGTCAGGTCATTGTACTTTCTAAAAACTTATGAAGATGTATATGTAACATGTTCTTTGTTTCAGTGTCTCAGCCCTTGAAGACGTGAAAATATATATGCTCAAAATTAAACAGAGTATTGTATTGTCAGTAGGTTTAAGCATTTACTGCCAAAGCTGGTAAAAACAATCAAAAAAAACATGTGGTTGATTACATCGACTTATCAATTTGTTCTTACAGGAAAGATAAGCCACACACTTATATTCAAGTTATATTTTGGTATATTCTGATAAGTGTTGAACTGTAATAAAACAACACGAACAATCAAATCTATGGAAGTAACCAGATTATTTCTGCATCATGTTAATAACTTGTTAATAGTTTTATGAATACGATGTAACAAATTTATGTGTTATTAGATATACTTAGGAAATGTTGTAACAAAAGTTCGATGTAATGTTGCTATTTGACATCTGATGACGGAATCAGTTTTTCATTGTTACAAGGTCGTTTCCAATCACTGCAGGTCAATTTAGGTCAGTAGTTTTTTGTTGTACATATATTTATGTATATCGCTGTTACACAAATACTTGTGTAGTTTAGCCACACCGATTGATATTTCAAACACATTTTTTTTTATACGGGGAAGAAACATTATTTAATACTGGGAAAAATACTCTGAATAGATGTAGTCCTTTAAATGCCATATCAAGCATGTTTTGTATTAAGTGATTTCACAAAAGCATATGTTCTCAAAACATCAGCAATTAAGTGTTCAACGTAAAAGCTACAATTTCACATGTTATATCTCAAGTATGTTTACAGAATGTACAGTCCAAAACTCTGCCATCTAATGAGCTTTTGGGGTAAAGTAAAAATAGTTTTCCAGTGAATCAGATATCGTTATGAATTGGAAACACAGTTGTTTAATATATAAGTTACATGATGCTACAAATTCAGAGAATATAGAAAGTTCAAAAAAGACTTTTGCACCAAAAAACTAAAGTGGTCGATG
>JZLH01S0605268.1:21524-42350 GCA_001188425.1 Eucidaris tribuloides | reverse complement strand
CCTATTAGGTGATAGTGCTAAACTGCCAAAGTGGAAAGGAAGCTAAATTTACTTCAATACTCACCTAAAACACAAATTAACACACACACAAACTCTTGTATTTAATAACCCTTTTTTCAGGTCATATATATGATATACCATCTACTGAAACGATGTAAGTATGAAAATTACCTCATTATGGTAACTAGGCCATTTAAATCACGTGAAGTACTACAAAATGTAAACTGTTGTCAAAAAATCAATTCCTTGTCATTAAAAAAACTCTGAAAAGTCAGATTATCCCTGTTTCTAGGCATTCTAAATTAAAATTAGCGAAATATTGTACATATGCAAATTAGCTGATTATGCTACTGCGGCTTATTTTGTGCGAAGGCGAAGGATGAGACCCATGAGCTACTTTGTGATGTCCACAGCCAATGCCAACGTCCCACAAGGTCAGTTGCTTGTCTCCTTTTTGGTTGAATAAACATGGGTCCCCGCTATTACATGTACCCCGATCTAACACAAGACATTATACTAATTACTTAATTAGTGTAATTAGCAATAAACATAATAATCCAAGGCTGACAGCCAAGCTGGATACCCATCAAAAACACCAAATCAACGTACCTTGCACTTAACAACTTTCCCGGGTCATCTAACTGGTATAATGTATCATCTACTGAACCACTGTGCATTATGCAAATTAGCTCATTATAGTGATTAGGCTATTTAAGTCACTTAAAATATTTGAAACTATAAACTGATATCATAAATGGATTCCTTGTCATAGAAAACCCTTGAAAAGTTGTATTATCCATGTTTTCACACTTCCTGACTTAATATAAGTAGCATATTACATAGGGTTCATATGCTAATTAGCTGAATATGCTAATTAGGCTGATTTTGGCGGGAAGGCCAACGATGAGACCCGATAGCAATATATTTTTGTGATGTCCACGGTCCACTCCAACTTCCTATGAGGTCAGTTGCTTGTCCCCTTTTCGGTTGAATAAACCTCCTGGGCCCCTGGTCTACAGTGTTTAGTTCTCAAAACGGAAGAGATCTATAGTTACTCCTAACTCTTCTCACCAATGTACTCGTGATTTCAGTTCAACGTTGTTATTGCATTTATAACTAGTCATATCTGGGAAAATGTGGTTCAACTGAAAAAAAAACACAACAATGGAACAGTACTTTTGGAAAAGTTAGAATTCAAATGTATGGTAAAAATAGCTTTAGATTACAGCGTGATTGCCTTGAAATTGTCTTTTTTGTGTGTGTAGTGTGTGTGTGTTAATATTTTCGATTGAAGGTAAATTCGGTATGTATGTGTATAATGTAGTCAGATACACACCGATGGTCCCCAGTCCCCACTGCCTTATCATACAGAATACCCCTACCCCCATCCACCCCCCCCCACACACACACACACACACACACATACAGTATCGCAATCACACACAGATACATACTAAGAAGCTATTACACACTCATGCGCACGTGATGCATTTATATCATAATGCACACATAAGTGTATTTTTAGATTGGTAATCGTAGGGCCTGATGAAGATGGTTGAGATATTTTGAGGAAAAAAATCTCAAAATAAAACCAGAGTCACTTACAATAGACGCTCAGTAAATTTCATACAAATTAATTGGTACTTGGACAAAAAATATGGAAATTCTCCGGGAAATTTTGTCATATCAGTGTTGTAAAAAACAATAAACTAAAAAAATCATCTTAATTTTAGTGTTACTTATCTCGAGATTCCAGGAACGTTGAAAGGTTATGGGGGATTGGGGGACAAATTTAAGAAAGTTTTGAAAATTTTGAGATGTTTTAATGTTTAGTAGTGTTTAGTAGTGCTGAAATTGTTTTGTAGTGTCTTGCACTGTTTTTGAAACATATCATTCTTTTATGAATTTTTCATGGTGTTAAATTGGACGAATATGTTTTCATCACCACCCCCCCCCCCCGATCGACGCCTCTGCCAGAGTCCACTAAATATTCATATTAATGAAATTCGAAATCTTTATTTATGTATTTAGTATTTATTTATTTATTTATTTCATATCTAATTATGTATTTACTAATTTGATATCTATATCATAAACGTACATATATTGATTCATTCATGATTGCATTTCTCTTTTTATTTCTTGCCCAAACGACTTGCTAGCCCATCAGAAACTAGTCCTTTAAACAAATGAGTTTTGTAATTATTTTCCTTTTCCTGGCGATTCTTGTTAGCCGAAATGTTGCAATGAGTTGTGCTAGTCTCCTGAATATATCTTTGGGACATACAAACTGGGGAAATCCCTTTCATGGGATTCTGTCCATGTTGATGTCGCAATCGGTAGCGTCGTAGGGGAATACCACAGTCACTAATAAATTATGGCCCATTTTTGCAATTTTTACTTTTGCACCTTGGGGAATAAAAACGCATGTGATCACTCATGCATGAAATTTATCTTCAAATTACTCTCACAGGCTGAAAGAAAATTAAATTGCCTTTAATTTGATATATAATTCATTGATTTTTATTAAATTTATATATTACAAATGTGATCTTGAAAAAGTGTTTACTTTCTTTTTTTGCTGAGTGTACATGTATTTTTAGATTGATAATCGTAGGGCCTAATGAAAATGGTTGAGATATTTTGAGGGAAAAATCTCAAAATAAAATCAGAGTCTCATTCAATAGACGCTCATTAAATCTTATACAAATTCATTGTTACTTTAACACTAATTTAATATATGGAAATTTTCCGGGAAATCTGTCATATCAGTGTTGTAAGAACAATAAAATAAAAAAAAATCATCTTAATATCAGTGTTATTTATCTCGACAGTCCAAGGGCGTCGATAGGTTATGGGGGATTGGGGGAAAATTTAAGAAAAATTCAACATTTTGAAATGTTTTAATGTGTATTAGTGTTTGTTTTGGTTTTGTAGAGTCTTGAACTGTTTTTGAAATATATCCTTCCAATAAGTTTTAAGAATTTTTCATGCTGTTAATATCATGGCGAATATGTTTTCACCACCACCCCCACCCCCATCGACTCCTCTACCAGAGTCCACCGAGTATTCATAACAATGAAATTCGAAATATTTATTTATGTATTTAATATTTTATTTATTTATTTATTTCATATATATGTATGTATATTTATTCATTCATGATTGCATTTCTCTTTTTATTTCTTGCCCAAACGACATGCTAGCCCATCAGAAAATAGTCCTTTAAACAAATGAGTTTTGTAATTATTTTAATTTACCTGGCGATTCTTGTTAGTGGAAATGTATTGAGTTGTGCTAGTCTTCTGAATATATCTTTGGGACATACAAAATGGGGAAATCCCGTTCACGGGAGTCTGCCCAGGTTGATGTCGCAATCGGTAGCGTTATAGAGGAATACCAGAGTCACCGATGAATTCGGTAAATTGTGATAATACGATTCGACCTGTATTGCAGCAATGCCTATTCAGTAGTGGATCAGTGGATATGCTTCATTAACCCTTTGCGCGCTAAAGAGTCGATTTTGCACATTCGTACAATTAAATTGAATAATCGTAATAGTTATGTTTTATTCCCTTTTGCACAGGAGACACTGAAAATAGCCAGTTTGCTTTAGTAACACCTATAGAAACATTACTATTTTCAGTACCACAAAAATGAAAGCGAAATTCAAATAAAATGTGAAAAAGAACAATTGTCATTATTATCCCCTCAGAATAAATTCAGCGTGTAAAGAGTTAATCAGTCTTGTCTCGTCAAACAGCGATTGCTGTAGAGATGGTTTATTATATGCGTCCAATTTGAAGAAAAACCCCGCCAGACACAAACAGGTACAATGGTTGCTATGACGCGTTGTTATGTATGTGGTGTGTTACCATCACCATAGAACGAACACTGAAGTCTATACCCTGACATAATTATATTTAGGGATCAACCACTGTTACATGGGGTGCATTCAGGCTGATGGGATGATGTAATAAAGTTCAAGATTGACTTAATGATTCAAAATGAACCCCAATCTCATACCAGGGAGTTGTTGCTCATATACAGTAGCTCTGCATCAAGCAAAATGAACCGTACACGGAGTATCTTGTAAATACATGACGGACACATCATGAGAGATTCATTATAATATTGATTTATTAAACCTTTATGTGTTTCACAGGCGAAATGGAACCTCCATAGCGATTCTACGATTTTATGTCGTAACTGCTAACGTTTTCAACAAGCCTTTGAAGGTAATGAAAAGGCTATACCGAAATATTGTGTATGTATGGGTGTATGTCTGTATTCATGCGCATGAGCTTCCCTTTTCGAAGCAACCGTGCACGATTCAGGCAAACCTTCGGGGACAGGAAGGCATGCATGGTTTGCGTACGTCTGCAACTCATCAGTGGCCTATTCAATGCAGTGTTTCGTCGTAAAAATATTAGGTATTCACTTACGCAGAGGTTAATTTATTTAATATATTGTGATGAGAGACAACCACATTCCTCTTGTTGTTATGCTTGTTTCCACAAGCATATCAACAAAGCTGCTGGTCACGAACTCTCAGGAACAAATTAACTGAAATGGCAACGAATTTCGTGTTTGAAGAAAAGAAATGTGAAGACTGTGGTTGCCAGTCCGGCGAACAGTTGACATATCGCACGGAAAGGAAACAACGCCTCTGTGATAAATGTGCTGAAAAGAATGACGCCACTATACTGGATGCTGATGCCCCGACCAAATGGAAGTGTGAAGTACATAAGGCAAAACTTGTTGAGGCGTACTGTGAACCATGTAAGAAATGTGTTTGTCTTACATGTATAACAACAACTCATCAAGATCATCGAATAACTGACATAGATGAGGTAGTGAAACAAAAGCAAGACCTGTTACACAAACAGTTTGAGGAAATTGGAGAAAGAGAAGTAGACTTATTCAATTTCGATACTCAGGTGAGGAAATGCATTTGTGACACTGAAAAGGTGTTTAAAGGCATTGACGATGAAATCAGTGCAGCAGTTGGGGAGGATTCTCAACAAGTAGACATTACACTAAAAGGTGCAGAAGAAGAAATAAATCGACGAGCTGATGAGAAAATAAAAGAAATAAATGAGAGGAGAGACGCCCAATTGAGAGATAAACGCAGACAAGCAGACGAGAAGCACAAACTAATCACGAAAAGGGAACTTAGTCTGAAAGACCAATTTGCTGTCATAAGCCAACCCATCACTGAAATACTAACAAAGGTACAGGGAGATGTTACCGTGGCATTAAATTCGCTGAAAAAATCACGTGATAAAACTGATGCAGCTATTATCAGTGACAAGAGAGAACAAGTTGAGAATGCAGACTCTCTCTGTGAACTGGTGAGTAAAGGTCTACCACGAGATTTTAATACTCAGATAATCGACTCCATCTCTTCCCTGGCTAATGTCGTGAAATTTGAAAGGCGGCAGGAGAGGCATATGGTTGGTGACATGGTTTTGCACTGGCCACTAGACTTGAGGGCCATCAAGATATCATACCCTTCCATTGGCAGAATATGCTTTGATCGCATTGGTAACAACAAAGTGATAATTGGCTGGAGTTACGACTTTTTGGCCTCCCCACTGTATTCTTATTCGACCATAGACATAAATACTGGAAACAAGGGCGAAGTATCTGTGAGCGACCAAACATGTATTACATCGTGTAGATCCCTTGATGGCAATACATTTGTATGTGGTGAGGGCAACAAGGGGTGTATTTGTTTGTACAGTAAACAATGGGAACATCAGAGGAACATCCCACTCCCTGGGCAGATTACAGGGAATCGTGCTGTATGTGTTGCAGTCGCTAAACACGGAATGGTATTGGCAGCAAGGTTCGATGATTCAAACATACACGTCATAAACCCGGTCAACGGAAAATGTGTGCGAACCATCAGTCTGGGGAACAAGAAAGTACGGGGCAATATCCATGTTACTCCATCGGGTTTTATCGTCGTTCAGACGGGCGACGCTGAGTTTACTGTGATCGACGAATCGGGTACAGTGAGGAAGACCATCAGCGATGATGAGTGGAAGTTAGCTAGGTATACAGTCGACACAGATGACGACCTACTGTATGTGATGTATAACTCACCAAAGGATGACGTCACCAGGGTTGATGCGATGACACTCGGTTTGGATGGCGACGTGAAGAGGACCAATATCATTGAAATCAAACCACCATTACGTTACAAATGGTCACTGGTAATGTGCTCTGATGGACATTTGGCTGTTATAGACGAATCCGACGGTCTATTTGTGTATTTGGCCCTCTATCGGCGACTCCATTACTGGCATGTCCCGTGGGAACTAATCACCAATACTGTACGTGCACTGTGCGAAGTTTGTATACCAAAATAATTCCAGAAACTAACATCTAGTTTGGGTCAAAGACATACGTCAATGACCACAAAATAGCGATCAATGTATGTACCCGTTTTTAGTAATGTAAGGAGCATAGTTACGATAAATTCAGCGCCGAAAACGCGAAGAAAGTGTTACGCTGGTGCTATACGGTTACGTGCACCGAGAGAGTGCCATGGTCGATACGTTTAGCCGTAGGCTAGGTCTACATGGGATAAAGTTTACGCATTATAAATCAACAATAAAATCCCGCGTACAAGGTTTCATTCAAAGTTGCAAAAAAGATACGTGTCAAGGAATGTTACATATAGTGTTAACTTACACAACAACGCATTTTTTTTAAACACGCTCTTTAGGTTTTTCAAAACGACTTTTGTGATAGTGTCACAAACCATGGTCGCAAAAAAAATGAGTTGCTAATACTGCGCACGTGTATTTGATATGCAGCCTATTTGCCCGATGCAAATACTGGAAAATTAGGACAATATCCAATATGGTACAATTTAAGGAAAACATTGTAAACTTTCAAAAGCCGTCTGAACGTTTTGTGAAGACAAGACTTATTTTACGTAATTAGCAGTGGCATAGACAGAAAATTTCGCTCACTCGTGTGGAAATTGTGCTGACCGCGGTGGCCTACAGTTGAGTGGGACATGGCAGTAATGGCGACTTGCCTGCTGCCCTCATGCGGTAAACATTCTCGCCGGATTCGTCTATAAGTAAAAGCACATTGCGTCAGTTTATAAGAATCCATTATGTCTTCTCAAATAATGTGATTAATGCACATCTCACGGCCGGATCACACGTCGATTTGTGTCAGATGGTACCAAAAAGTAACCCAATTTCATTCACTTTCAAACATCATAGGTCACACTGACTCGAAAAGGGCATCCGTTAGGAGTTACATGTGGAGAAGTGTCAGGTTAAACTAAATTCCCGGTCAAGTTTCACCAAAATCTGGGTCAACCAGACCTGTCCTTGATCCGGGATGTGGTTGAAGCCCACCCTTCCCGAGTGTGAAACCAGTGGATCCCCTTTCAATAGTCAGTTTGACCTGGTATTTTTAAACCGTTGGAGACGATTTGATTTCACTATAGCATACATTTTCCAAAGACCCCAGCATGAGTTAACTCGTACCAGGGTTGGCAATTTAAATCAGTGGTGATTAAAATCATGATTTAAATCGTGATTTAAATCATGATTTTTGGGGGGAAAAAATCAGTGATTTAAATCAAATCGATTTATTGATTAAAATCACGATTTAAATCTTGATTTTAAATCATCGATTCCTGGTGTGATGTCTTCAAAAGTGTTTTTTTTTCGAACACCTGACACGGAATCACTTTAAAACAACTAGTTTTGGTGAATAATGAAATATGAATGTATCAATGCCCTAAAAGCACACGATCTGTAAAGTTTCCATATTTTGCGAAATTGCTAAAACAAAATACAAAACAGTGGGGCGCTCTAAAGGTTTTGCTTACATCTAAAACTCGTATTGATTTATTATGAATTTGTAATGTGCATTTTTTGAATATGTTTTCAAAATTGTACAATATGTACGTGTTATCATTATCTACGTAGTGTATTTATCAACCACATCAGGAGCTCTTGAAGCGCATTAGAATATATATGTGAATATTTTTGGCCTATTACGAATTTCATATCGTTATTATTATTTACAATTTGTCGCTATACATGTATGTTTCATGCCATTGCCTGATATCAGGGGTGACAATAGAATACCTGTGTGAAAGACTAACGGAAAATTGTCTAAATGACTAAGGGAAATGTATATTTTGGCTTTAAAAGTGTTAGTGATATGTGACAATTTTTTAAGTTTAGTTATTCACAGATAAACTTGACCATAATGTATACAACAGGGACATGTTCATAGTTCAGACAAGACAAAAGCTGTACTACGCTCACCTGAAGTGTACATAGAATATTGAAATGTGGTTTACTCCTTGTAAATTTGCGAATCTTATTTGTTTTTACCCTTTTCCTGATAAGTGGGGTGGGGTTAGGTGAATACAATTGTCGGTTTGTTATGGTTGGTTAATGTGCAAATATCTACATGAATTTGTAAAAATTATGTCTGTAAGAGCTAAAGATTCATATTCGGTGATAATACATTATCAGTACTGCGATTAACTACAATGTGCATAACATTATATCGTGGTAGCCTTAAATCTCTTCTATAAAAGGTGTATATAATAATATCCTGCTAATAATTCCAACACAATTAACATAAAGTGTAGAAGTCTGATATGTAAAACTTTGTAAAATCTTTTGTGGTTCGTGCAGGATATACGGCAGGGTTAGGTTATTTCAGTTATATATTTATTATGGTTGGATTGTATGTAAATAGGTGTACGTATTTTGTAAGAATTAAGACTGTGTTTATGTGTATTTAATATATAAAGGTTCACATATGAATACATTACTAGTGCTTTGATTAACTATACTGTACACAAATTTTATGTGCTCGTCTTAAGTCTCTTCTTAAGAAGGTGTAATATCATTCTAAGAAATCAAACATAATTAGCATAACTTGTAGAAATCTGATGTATCTCATGATGAGCGATCGTTTTCTCTTTTCTTGACCTATTTATGATAGATGCAGGTAGGGTTAAGTGAATTCAGTTCAATGATTTTTTGTGGTTGGTGTGTGTTCAAATATGTGTATACATTTGGTGAGAATTATGTTTGTGTTTATGTTTACGTTTTTGTAACATCTCGCATTGATATTGTTATAAACTACAATGTAAATAAACTTGCAATGTGGTAATCTTAAACCTCTTCTTAAAAAGGTGTAGAAAGATATTGTTTAACGTAATTCAACATAGTTCACGATCAGTGTAACATAGAGCTGTTAACTAAGCCTGACGAAATTTTATGTGGGCGTTTCTGTATGATGTGTAGAAAATAGGACATTATTTGTATAGGGTCTACATGGATTGGTATACAATGTCAAGCGTACGATTATTCGGGGTCTACAACAGTGCGTCCCAGAAAAAAAACAGAACCATAAACATAAGTTTATTGTGTGGAAGTAGTGGGCGTAGTGAAAACATATAAAAAAAAATTGCTCACGCTCATTCAAATGATACATTAAGCACATTCCTCTACTTCTGAGTACCGTCCGTGACTTTGAAATTTTGATAACAAAAACCATTTGGTACACTTTTGGTTAGACCTTCTGCTCATCAGAAAGAGAAAGAGATGGACTTCTCAAACTGTTCAGTGTCAATGCCAACAAGTTTTTCAATGTTGATATTACATGAAATTTTCAAAGTCGCAGTACTCAGAGATGCATGAACAAAGAAGCTTGTTTAATGTGTCATGTGAAATGGTATATCAAGTCAATTTTTGAACGTGTCTTTTCAATCATACGCTCTATCACTTCGACATAATAAGCCCTTAGATTTCTGTATGTGTTTTTTAGTGGCGCATTGTAGAACTATATGCAAGGACTGGTATAATTAAGTGAGGATCTAGACCTAAGTACTAGATCAGGGCTAATTTTATAGCATGGTTTATTACAGGTATACTTGTTAATGAATTTTCAAATAAATATTCAGCAATGAACATGTGCCACTACATTGTTGTCTGTTTTTGGTGTCTGTATGTGTGGTGCGTGTGTGTGCGTGTGGGTATGTATGTTTGCATGTACGTATGTATGTATGTGTATGTGTGCGTTGTTTGTGTTGATGTGTGTTTGGAATTTGCAATGTGTGTGTGGTGTGTGTTTGCAACGCGTGTGTGTGGGGGGTGTGCGCGTGTGTTTGTGGGGGGTGGTGCGTGTGTGTTTGGGGGTGTGCGCGTGTGTGTGTGTGTGTGTGTGTATGTGTGTGTGTGTGTTTGTGTTTATGTGTGTATGTATAAGGTATTCGTGCACGTGCGTGTGTGGGTGCGCACGCACGTGTGTGTGTGTGTGTGTGTGTGTGTGTGTTGTGTGTGGTGTGTGTGTGTGTGTGTGTGTGTGTGTGTGTGTGTGTGTGTGTGTGTGTGTGAGTGTGGGTGTGTGTGGGTATATATGTATATATGTACTAGTGTGTGTGTGCGTGTGTGTGCGTGTGTGTGTGTGTTTTGCAAATGTACGTGCGTGTGTTTGCAATTGCATGTGTGTGTGTGTGTGTGTGTGTGTGTGTGTGTGTGTGTGTGCGTGTGTGTGTGTGTGTGTGTGTGTATGAATAAATGAAGAGTTTTTCCAAAAGGGGCTAGATCCACAATTCACCATTCTGAGAAAAATAAGGTTTTCTAATTTACCCATATTCCAATATTTCTGCGTAAAACCAACTTGACACCAAATTGTACCCCACAATTCTAATGTAAAACCACACTTAGAAAAAATCTGTGAGTTTTCAATTTTTATAAAAATTGGCTTTTATTTTTATTTTTGGATCTACCCCCTTTTGGAAATAAAATAAATGGATGTACGCCATTTTGAAAGCAAAAGTCATTTTTAGTTGTCATTTTTAGAAATTTTAGCTTGAATTTCACCTTCTCATTTGTGTTATGTTATACAGCTGCTAAAATTATATGGATTTTGACAGAAAAATAAATTTGATAAAAACTGGATGTACCCCCTTTTGGAAACAAACTCTAGTTTATTTCCAAAAGGGGGTAGATCCAATACCATTCTACGAAAAATGAATTTATCAAATTAATCCGCATTGCAAGGTTTTCGAGTAAAACCAACTTAGTCAAACAAAGAACCCGACAATACATATGTAAAACCACACTTACGAAAAATATCTGATTTGTTATTTATTTATTTTGAATTTTCTTATTTTATGTGTTGGATCTAGCCCCTTTTGGAAATAAACTGAAATGGATCTACCCCTTTTGGAAATAAAGTCATTTTTATTGCCCGTTTTTTACCACTTTTTTTGGGGGGGAATTTCAACTTTTCGTTTTTGCTATCTGATAGTGCTACTAAAATTGTATAGATTGACGTAAAAAAGTCACATTTGATGAAAAATGGATCTACCCCCTTTTGGAAATAAGCTCTTCAAATATAGAAAAAAATGAATTACGCATGATGATATTCACACATTTCTTCCCGAACAATTTTTTCTATTCTTTTGCAAGTCCTGATTCCTGAATTTAAATGAACAAAAAGGTCATTCCATGGCAGCACCTGATGTATTCTTTTCTATATCCATAGAAGACGGTTTAAATTCGTTACTGCTCACTGGGCAGGGTTGGGCGGAGTGGGAAGTACTTAAGGTAAATGCTGGTAAGTGTGAATGCACCTAGTATTAGTATTATTATAAGTAAGTATAAATCTATATGTATTAAATCCGGTTTAATCCCCGACTACGGGAGTGGCCGGATTTCCTTGCACCAACCAATTTTTTTTCTTTTTTTTACAGGAAATACTACAAAATACCTCTCTTGAATATTTTCGGGTATTGCCCGGGTATTACCCAAGTATTTCCTATTATTTCCGTGTACCACCGTATGCATGCTGAGTATTTTCCAGTATTTTCCGGTATACCCCAGTATTTCCCACCTGGGTGGGAAATAGTTAAATTTCCCGGGAACTAGCCAAACGTGTCACTGGGACTCCATCCTTAAATCCTCGTAGGTTAAAATTTTGTTCATGACACGCGCCATAAATAATTGAAAATTGGTACATTAATTCCATTCTAACAAAGCTTGAAAATAGCAGCAACTTATTATCAACTGGTTCGGTTTCAAGAACGTGAGAAGCACCAAAGGCAGGGCCGTTTGGGGCTTAGAGCACAATCATCAAAAGAAGTAACCCAGGTTTACAGCTGTACCTTACTTAAAGAAATGTATAAATGAAGATTCTCATCCTTTGTTTTATTCTTTGAAGCTCCTCAGCTATGGCGGATGAAGTAGTGTTGAATTAAAACACTTTTTAATCCTCATAACGGAAGAGATCTGTGGTTACTCCTAACTCTTCTCACCACAGTACTCGTGATTTCAGTTCAACGTTGTCATCGGAATTTATAACTAATCATAACTAGGAAAAATCTGGTGCAACTGAAAGAAGCATCACAAAAAATATAACAGTACTTTTCGGAAAATTAGAATTCAAATGTATGGATAATTATGTTACAGCTATTCGAAAAAAATATACTTAAGATTACAATTATTTGCCTTGAAATTGTCCTTTTTAAGCGTGTGCTATCAGTTTTCTTTGAAAGTATATTTGGTATGTATGTGTATAATGTGTACTGGCAGATACATACTGATGGTACCCAGTCCATCAATGTACCACACAGATCCCCCAACCCACACCCCCCCCCCACCCCCACACACACACAAACACACCACAACACACAACGATACATACTCAGGAAGCTTTCATTACGATACCTCTTATGCGGCAACTATCACTGATTGTACAATAAATGATTAAATCTTGAATCTTGAATCTTGAACACAATGCATTCAAACAGCATTTGAAAGCTAAGACTTTGTCCTTGATGCTCACGTAAACGTGTGTCACAGCAGTATTTTCTAACTGTCAAAGAGGGCGCTTTTCACTTGAACAATTTTTTAAAACATGCTGCAACATGTCTCAAAAAATCTGTAAGTAAAAAGCGCCCTCTTCAGCAATTAGAAAATACTCTGGTGACATTATGCTTACATCACCGTCAAGGGCAAAGTCTTCGCTTTCAAATGCCATTTGTTCTGTTCAATTTGCTTGTTTTAATCTCGAGATATGTTGTAACAAAAAAGGTGAAATCACAATTGTGTCACTTTTACTCGGGACTGTTGTAAAAGTGGCACAATTGCCATTTTACCTTTTCTTATTTAAATTAAGATATCTCAAGATTAAGACAAGCAAATTAAACAAAACCAACGGTATATGAAAGCTAAGACTATGCACTTGACGTCGACGTAAGCATGATGTCACTGGCGTATTTTCTAATTGCCAAAGAGGGCGGTTTTCACTTGCACAATTTTTTTAGACACACTGTATATACATGTATTTTTAGATTGGTAATCGTAGGGCCTAATGAAAATGGTTGAGATATTTTGAGGGAAAATATCAAAATAAAATCAGAGTTCCATAGAATAGACGCTCATTAAATCCTATACAAATTCATTTGACAATCATTTATTATATGGAAATTTTCCGGGAAAATTTGTCATATCAGTGTTGTAAAAACAATAAACTACAAAACAAAAATCATCTTAATTTCAGTGTTACTTATCTCGAGAGTCCAGGGGCATCGATAGGTTATGGGGGATTGGGGGACAAATTTAAGAAAAATTTGAAAATTTTGAAATGTTTAATGTTTAGTAGTGTGTTCATATTAGCTGTAATGGTTTGGTTTTCTAGTGTCTTGAACTGTTTTTGAAACATATCCTTCCAATACGTTTTACGATTTTTTCGTGGTGTTAATATCATGGGGGAATATGTTTTCACCCCCCCCCCCCCGATCGACGCCTCTGCCAAAGTCCACTGAATATTCATATCAATGAAATTCGAAATATTTATTTATGTATTTAATTTGTATTAATTTATTTATTTCATATTTATTTATTCAATTTACTACTTTGATATCTATATCATATATATATATATATATATATATATTTATTCATGATTACATGTCTCTTTTTATTTCTTGCCCAAACGACTTGTTAGCCCATCAGAAAATAGTCCTTTAAACAAATGAGTTTTGTAATTTAATTTAATTTTCCTGACGATTCTTGTTAGCTGAAATGTTGCATTGAGTTGTGCTAGTCTCCTGAATATATCTTTGGGACATACAAACTGGGGAAATCCCTTTCATGGGATTCTGTCCATGTTGATGTCGCAATCGGTAGCGTCATAGGGGAATACCAGAATCACCGTTGAATTCGGTAAATGGTGAAAACCAGGGTTGCCAGTTTGGCATTTTTAACGCCCAAAACACCAAATTTGGCGTTTTGGGCATTGAAGAATTCAAAGTGCACGCCAAATGGCTTTTTGGCGTTTTTCTGGCGTTTTCAGTGACATGCCAAACAATCATTATACATCCTGATATTACGGGGATTTTTAGTGAAATATGTACCAAAAGGATCCAAAAGTAGCGGTGCATATGTAATTCACGAGCAATATGTGGATGTGCGTAAACCCATACACTAAAATTTTCGGCTGCATCAGAGGTTTAAAAGGTGTTCTAAATTGATTGCAACGTAATTTCGAACCACATCTCGGGTACGCTGCCCATAAAATGCATCAAATGCAAATTTGGCGTTTTTTCACTGAATTTGGTATGTAATTTGGCGTTTTGAGAATCGGAAAACCTGGCAGCCCTGGTGATAATACGATTCGACCTGGATTACATCAATGCCTAATTTTGATAGTGGATCAGTGGATATGCTTCATTAATCAGTCTTGTCTATTCAAACAGCGATTGCTGTAGAGATGTTTTATCATATGCGTCCAATATGAAAAAACAACCCGGTCAGACAAACAGATGCAATGGTTGCTATGACGCTTTGTTATGTTGTGGTGTGTTACCATGACGATAGCATGAATCCCGAAGTCTATACCCTGACATTAAGGGATCAACCACTGCGATGTGGGGGTGCACTTAGACTAGTGGAATGATGTAACAAAGTTTAAGCCTGATTTTTTTTTCGAAGTAGGCTCCCAATCTCAAAAAGTAAATCTGCATCAAGCAAAGGGAGCCGTACATGGAGTATCTTGCATGACGGACTAATCATGCGAAATTCGTTATGATATTGATGTATCAAACCTCCATGTGTTTCAGAGAGAAAATGAAACCTCCCTAGCGACCCAACGATTTTATGTCGTAACTGCTAACGTTTTCAACAAGCCTTTGCATGTAATAAAAAGGCTATCCCGAAATATTGTTTATGTATGGGTGTATGTATGCATGCGCATGAAATTCAACCGTGCACGATTAAGGCAAATATTCGGGGACAGTAAGGCATGCATGGTGTGCGTATACGTACTACAACTTGAACATATATCTGTGGCCTATTCAATGCAGTTCTTCGTCGTAAAAACATTAGGTATTCACTTACGCAGAGGTTAATTTATTTGATATATTGTGATGAGAGACAATCACATTCCTCTTGTTGTTATGCTTGTTTCCACAAGCATATCGATGTAGCTGCTGGTCACGGACTCTCAGAAACAAATTGACTGAAATGGCAACGAATTTCGTGCCCGCAGAAAAGAAATGCGAAGACTGCGGCTACCAGTCCGACGAACAGTTGACATATCGCGTGGAAAGGAAACAACGCCTCTGTGATAAATGTGCTGAAAAGAATGACGCCACTATACTGAACACTGATGCCCCGACCAAATGGAAGTGCGAGGTACATACGACAAAACCAATCGAGGTTTACTGTGATCCATGTAAGAAAGGAATATGCAGTACGTGCGGACTTACTACTCATCAAAGGCACCGTATGGTTGACATCAATGAAGTTGTGAAACAAAAACAAGAGCTGTTTCACAAACAGTTGGAGAAAATTGGAGCAAGAGAAAAAGACTTATCCAATTTCGATACTCAAGTGAGGAAATGTATTTGTGACATTGATAAGATTTTTAAAGGCGTTGACGATGAGATCAGTGCAGCAGCTGAAGAGGATTCTCAACAAGTAGACATCACAACAACAGGTGCAGAAGAAGAAATACATCGACAAGCCGATGAGAAAATAAAAGAGATAAATGAGTGGAGAGATGCCCAATTGATGGACACGCGCAATAAAGCAGAAGAGAAACACAAGCTAATAACGGAAAAGGAACTTAGTCTGAAAGAAAGACTTGTTCGTATAAGCCAACCCATCACTGAAAAACTAACAAAGCTACAGACGAATGTTACTGCGGCATTAAATTCGCTGAAAAATTCACGTGATAAGACTGATGCAGCTATTATCAGTGACAAGAGAGAACAAGTTGATAATGCAGACTCTCTCTGTGAACTGGTGAGTAGAAGTCTAAAAGGAACTTTTAATAGTGAGATGATTGACTCTATCTCTACCGTTGCTCATGGGGTGAAATTTGTAAGTCAGCACGAGAGGCACATGGTTGGTGACGTGGTTTATCAATGGCCCCTGGACGTGGAGACTATCAAATTTGCAAACGGTGCCACTCCCAAATTATGCTTTGATCACATTGGTAACAACGAAGTGATGATTGGCTGGAGTTTCTTGGATCCCGACATAATTTGGTATTCATACTGCACCGTAGACATAAATAATGAAAACGAGAGCAAAGTATCCGTGAGCGACCAAACACGTATTACATCGTGTAGATCCCTTAACGGTAATACATTTGTATGCGGTGACTTCTATAAGGGGTGTCTGAGTTTGTACAGTAAACAATGGAAACATTTGAGGAACATCCCGCTCCCTGGGTCGAGTAGATGGTATCATACTCCTCTAGACGTATTTGTTGCAGTCGACAAACACGGAATGGTATTGGCAGCAAGGTACGATGATTCAAACATATACGAAATAAACCCGGTCAACGGAAAACATGTGCGAACCATCAGTCTGGGTGACAAGAAGGCACGGGGCAGTCTCCATGTTACTTCATCAGGGTTCATCGTCGTGAAGACGGGCGACGCGCAGATCACTGTGATCTACGAATCAGGTACTGTGAGGAAGACCATCAGTGATGATAAGTGGAAGTGCGCTAAGTCTACAGTCGACACAGATGATGACCTACTGTATGTAATGTACGACTCACGACAGGATCACGTCACCAGGGTTGATGCGGTGACACTCGGTTTGGAGATTGACGTGATGAAGACCAATATCATCGAAATCAAACCACGCCCACGTTACCATGGGTCACTGGCAATGTGCTCTGATGGACGGTTAGCTGTTTTGATTGATGACACATTACGCGTTTATAAGAATCCGATATACCTTCTCAAATAATGTGATTAATGCACGCTTGCTTGTATGCTTTTGCACGTGACTTTAGCATACGCAATTCATGAGAACGTATTGGAAAAGGAGACTCTTGTTCCCATCTTATGTGAGTAATTATGCGTGACCTAACGTTTGCTAAAAAGGTCACATGAGTCACTAATCACACACACGGTCTTTTCACTTCTTGACTATAGGCTGTACTGTATATTCATGACACGATTACGATTACATAAATCAATTAATACACATACATGCACACACACACACACACACACACACACACATACACACACACACACACACACACACACACACACACACACACACACACACACACACACACACACACACACACACACACACACACACACACACACACACACACACATACACAGATAACGCATATACAATACACATCAACATAAAATGGTCATGAACAAAATCTCCCGAACAGAGAAATACCGAAACATGACTATTGGACTTACACAGTTAAAGACTGTCATGCTTGTCATTAACCGATAGCTATCTTTGATAACATACGAAAAGACTTAATATCCACTGCAGCTTAATATACGTCTATAAAGGTAATTATATGTCACCGATTGTCATGAAATGTACAGAAAAGTATTAAACCATTGATTCAGTCCAATCTTGTTCTAACGAATAATCCATGTGATGTATAAAATAAATTGTATAGTGTATTTATTATACACCTTAAATCATGTGGTGTACCTACCAGTGTTTTGATATTTATTCGTGCAATTTTATTCTGTCTTTGTTCATTTTTCGTTATTAATTGCTTCCTACAACTTTGATGATTGGGTGGATATTTTGAATTTGAACAAAAATCCGTTCTAGTAGTGTACTTCTTTTGAGCCGTTACGTGTATATTTGGTATAGCCGGTGAAATTCTGTCAACGTATTTTACGACTATTATACACTTAAACCCGAGGGACAGTGAGTTGAACTGGCATAAAAAGCATTTGGATCGCTGTACTTTCATTCTGAATTAAGTGACGAATCTGCGATGTTAGATGTAACTTTAAACCAATTTCTTAAAGGGTCTCAAGAGATCACACCTCAAATTGTATCACATATAATACCATACCTGAGTCAAAAGTAACCCAATCTTACGGGTCACACTGTTGGGGTCACATTCAGAGAAGGGCCTAGGTTCAGCTAAATTCCGTTCAAGTTTGACCAAAAGCTTGAACTCGAGTGGCACTGACACAAAAAAAGAAGATAAGAACTTTCGTTCTGAAGTTACATATATGCAATGTTAAATATTTTTTGGACTCATTCTGTAAAGGTTCTGAAGGGATCACACCTCGACTTGTATCACATGGTACCAAATCCTGGTCAAAAGTAACCCAATTTCATACATTTTCAAAAATCATGGGTCACACTGACTCGAAAAGGGAATCTGTTCGGGGTTACATTCGGTGAAGTGTCAGATTACTTTAAATTCCGGGTCAAGTTTCACAAAAATCTGGGTCAACCAGACTTGTCTTTTGATCAATTTTGATCCAGAATGTGGTTAAAGCCTACCCTTTCCGAGTGTGACACCAGTGGATCCCCTTTCAAGGGTCAGTCTGACCTGGTATTTATAAAAGCGTTGGAGACAATTTGATTTCACTATAGCATGCATTTTCCATAGACCCCAACATGAGTTAACTCGTACTTAGTCTCCAACGGGTTTAGAGTGTATCATTATTCATCGATTCCTTGTGTGATGTTTTCAAGATTTTTTTTTTTGAATACCTGACACGGAGTCACTATAACCCAATTATAGTTTTGGTGAATAATGAAATATAAATGTTTGGTCTGTTGTGTTTGTAAACTAGATAGATATATGTCACTCATCGATGCAATGAACTCACACGCTCTGTAAAGTTTTTATTTTTTTGTATAATTTCTACAACAAAATACAAAACAGTCGAAGGCTCCAAAGGTTTTGCTACAGGAAATGTATACCAATATCTGCTATGTTACAATTTAACATTTTAAAGTCGGAAAGATTTATTATGAATTGTTAATGTGCATTATTTTGAATATGTTTTCAAAATTGTACAATGTGTCCTTTTTTTATTATCTGTGCAATTAGTGTATGGATCAAGCACATCCGGAGCTCTTGCAGCGCATAAGAATAAATGTGTGTTTTTTTTTGCCCATCATGAATTTCATGTCATTATTATTATTTATAATTTTTCACTATAAACAATGTTCTGTTAGTTTGATGCCATTGTCTGATGTCACGTGTGACAATAGCATATTTGAAAGACTAACAGAAAAGTTGTCTAAATGACCAAACGAAATGTAAATTTGGGCTTGAAAAGTGTAACTGATATGTGACAATTTTTTATGCTTAGTTATTCACCCATACACTTGACCATATTATGTGTATACATTGGAGAATTGTATAATAGTTCAGATAACAAGACAAAAGCAGCAATACGTTCACCTTAAGTGTACATAGAATATTGAAATGTGTTTTGATCCTTGTAAATTTGTGAATCTTATATTTTTTTAATTTTCTGAAATGTGTAGCTGGTGTCAGGCGAATGCAGTTATCGGTTTATTATGGATGGTTAATGTGTAAATATCTACATGAATTTGTAGAAATTATGTCTGTAACAGCTTAAGATTCATATACGGTAATAATACATTTTCAGTACTGCGATTTACTACAATGTGCATAACATTATAACGTGGTAGCCTTAAATCTCTTCTTTAGAAGTGTATATAATGATATTCTGCTAAAAATTCAACACAGTTAACATGGTGTAGAAGTCTGATATGTACAGGATGTAACACTTTGTAGAACCTTTTATGATTAGTGCAGGATATACTGCAAGGTTAGGTTATTTCAGTTATACATTCATTATGGTTGGATTGTGTGTAAATATGTTTTATGTATTTTGTAAGATTTATGACTGTGTTTGTGTTTATTCAATACCTAAATGTTAAACGTAAATGACATGATTGGGGGTAGTCCTCAACTTCGGCTGAAACTACTCCAGAATCAAGTAAACTATGCAAGGATTCTCCTGTGAAAATCCTGTAGTCAAACGTTGACTCATTCTAAAGTAAACAATGTCAATATAACTGGTAGCACGGAAACCTGCTGTGTGGCTCTCTATGGGGCTTATTTTCATCGTCCCCGGATAACATTAAGATACTCCTATGTTTATGCTTGATTCTCCTTAAGTAAACAAATTACGACAAATCCTCCCAGGCTGGAGATCCACTCCTGCTAGTGTATAGTTGGTAACATTTCAACTCATTTGGTTCTTGAGGCATTTTCAAGTGTTCCCAATCATATCACTAACCTTTAATGTGTCAATACATTATTAATATTGTGTGGTTAACTCTGTGTAAAAAAAAATGTTATTTGCTAGTTCTGCTAGTCGTACGAATCTTCTTAAAAGGTGTATACAATAATATTCTAAGAAATCATCAAAATTTAACATAACTTTTAAAAGTCTGATGTATCTCATTATAAATGATCAGTTTCATCTTCTCTCTACAATTTATGATAGGTGCATTGTAGAGTTTA
>JZLH01S0605259.1:8160-20190 GCA_001188425.1 Eucidaris tribuloides | reverse complement strand
GTGCTTCATTTACACATTTTGGCCCCTAAACAAGTTATCGCCAGAATCTGATCCCTAAACAAGTTTTGTCCACGCCATAGACTGTACACACTGCGCGTGGATAGAGAGGTGACGAATTTCACGATCCGTTTTCCCGCGGTTGTTTCCCAGGGTTGTATACATCGCTTTGGTAACCGGGGATACCACTTTTCAGAAACGAGCAGGAAAAAGCTTGGGAAAAATAGACCCTAAATACGTTTGACCAGTCTTTCAAAAAAAAGCGTGGGGAAAAATATCCTAAATATGTTTGACCAGTCTTCCAAAACCACCCTTTTTGTTGAAAATCGGTGTTTTTGATACCCTTAACGCGTGCACGCGCAGCCCGCGTCTAAAACTGAAAGACTGAAAAAACACCCCTTCTAAACGCGTTTTTTGGTCACGCATGTGTACAGCATTATGTTTGACCGGCGCTCCGGGCGTTAAGCCTCTGAACATGTTTCGTTAAATTAAATACAGTTTTAACAGGGTAATGATAAACCGTTCCAATCCATTCATACCGTCATCATACTCCGTAAGAAGTCATTCGGCATGTCGCTCTCCGAGATTAGAATTTGCAGCGGCAGATTGTCACGTGTCACGTAAGAACCAATCGGAGGAGGGCATGTGCAGTCAAATCCGTTGCCGGTGACCTCGTTGGGGCATCCTTGCGAATTAACGATGTCGGCCACTTTGGAACAGATGGGCACCAGGCTAAGAGAAATTGATATAAAACAATATATGGCGGTAGAGTTAAATGCTTTTTCATTGGCACACCAAACCAAACTCTGATTTGATCCAATTTTGGTGATTCATAGTTTTTGAAATATGAACAATAAATCATTTGAAATTGGGCCGTTGTTCAAATTGTATTTTGTAATATACATTTCCGATGTTGGATGAAACTTTCCCCGACTAATTTTGAATTTCCGTAGCAGAAGATTGGTTGACAATCGTCTTAGTGCACTGCAAGCTTTGATCAGTATTCAAATTTCACTATAGATGATAAACGAATCAGGTGTGGCACATATCAATTTCTAAACGATCTTTTACTTTCTTCATGGTCTAGAGTTTTGCAAGACAATGGTAAATTGGAACTAAAACCGTCGTTTTTGGCACATTTTTGCCATTGTAACAAATCTGCAAGCTTTATTTACAATTGAAACGAGATTTATGATAATCAAAGGTTTCTCTTTAAGGTAAGATCAAAATATGTGACCGAAGTCAATGTTATGACACGGGGAATTGATTCTAAAGACTTCCTTTTTGGTAAAAAAAAATCTCGTGGAAGATCCCCGTTTTTCCCATTTTTCTGACTTTGCCGCTTCATGAAATGAAAGTGCGCTATCTACAAATACATTGAAGATAAGTATGTGTAGCGGGAAGTCTGAGGATTCCAATAATGTAAACATCAGATTTTATTGGCAAGGACACAGACACCATTTTCCCTCAGTCTTCTGACTTTCCCAGCTGGCTAGAAATCAACGCAGTCATTATTATTATGCCTTCGATTGTGAATGTAAACAATAGACTGCTCCTACACAGCACGGTGTGAGAGCAGTAATGCTTGACCAGTGTGCGTAAAGCGTTGTATTTCTCTGCCCAAAAGAGGAGCGTTTTTGTGCTAAACAAATTGATATGAACTACACTGTAAGCTTTGATCAGCAGGTATTCAAATTTCACTATGATAAACGAATCATGTGTGGCAGTTAGACTAGTTTAACGGCAGTATAAAATTCAAATTCATTAAGAGACATTACGTCGGTGCATTCTGTTTCTTTTTCTTTTTACGAAACCTGCTTTTCTGAAAGGTGGAGATTTATGTGAATCTTTACATTAACATTATTTTAGCCTATTTGGGCATGGAGACCCATTTCGAGGTGTGCAAATCATTGACTTACTAAAATACTTAAGGGAATAGTATAGTTTTCAGAATAACCGCAGAAGAAACAGGAAAAATCCTCTTAAAGGCAGGGGATCTCTTTTGCATGCCTAAAAATTAACAGTGTGTGAACCTTTAGCAAATATAGGAGCTAGAAACTCAGTACACTAAACGGATATTATTTTTCTTTTGCATTTTTCAAATTCTAGGCAATCACTGACGCCCAGATTTCACAGACATACCCTTCATCAATAGCCTAAAGGCATGGGTTATCTTTTCCAGGTCTGCGGGGATGTTTGCAAATGAGATCCACTGCCTTAAAGTTTAAGACAATTTAGACGAATGTGGATAAAGATATATATTTCAGTTCTAAAGATCAAAACAAAGTCGGATTTATTGGAACATTTACTGTAAGCAACATTTCATTTGTACATTTAGTACTAAGATAAAAAGAAATGGTTCTGACGTTGTACTTGCATAGTATAGGGTAGTCAGTATAACGCGGATATTTTAACGTTTCTTCTATCAGAGTATGCCTCTTAGCGTATCGGAAATCAATTTACTGATTTCGTCACTGTAGTACTATACCAAAGTTTGTTCGCACTTGCCGCCCACATGTTTTATCGTTGTTGCCATGGTAACCATTGTATTCTGATTTTATATAATATAGGCCTATTACTTCTCACGGTCGAGAGGAGGTAATGAAATTAATTGTCTGTGCCGTGTCATATAATGACATTGTACTGTCATTGTTACCACATTGTGTCATTATACAGGTTTAAACTTTTCACTTTTTATTGTATTTTTAAAGATTTTTTTTAGATATTACTTCATCTTCCTCAAATACACTCACAGCGATCGACACAAGAATTTTTTAAAGGCCCACATTATTATGGAATATACCCGTCTTTGGAATTACATTATTAAAAAGTGTACAAAATTTCCCGAAACGCAAAGTAAACGACCATACACTGGCGAGGTCTTATCGATTGTCTATAAAAGTACTTTCTACACTTTTATTTCTGTGGAGTCGAACTTGACATGGAATTGATTAAGCTGGGAGCCTACTCTATTCCTGGTTAAAAGTTACTTGGATTTCCGAGTTACTTTGTTTTGAATTAAAGGCAGTGGATCTCTTCTGCACGCCTGAAATTCAACATTGTGCAAAAGCACTGATATAGAAGAATATCTCATTTAAGAACCTTTAGAAAAGTGTTGGAGCTAGAAATGCAGTTTTAGTGGAATTATAGTAAACGTTTGACTTGGATTTGTTTTGGGGCATACAGTACCACAAATTTTACAAGTGGTACTAGTCTATTTTTACACAGTGCATGTACATGTAGGTCCCTTTTACCTCTAGGTGTAATACACAAGCATTCCTTTCACTGTGTCTGATGCATTCCAACACATCTGGTACATTACTGGTATTACTTAAGTACTGTAATCAGCCTGATATACCCACGGACCTATACTGTACGTCAATGAAATATTATGAGATTTGGCACAGTGTGCCTAGAACATACTACACAACTATTGGTTTCTTGTGCATTTTTTAAAATCTAGGTGATTTCTGATCTTCAGATTTTACAGGCAAGTACTTTTTAAATATCATTAGGGCTGTATTATGGGAGGGTTGCAAATGAGATCCCCTATCTTTAAGTCAAATTATTTCGGAAATCTGAAGTCGTGTCTTATGGTCTTTATATTTGACGAGCAAAAAAAAAAAAAAAAAGAAAGAAAAGAGAGGAGGGGATCATCAAGATCATCAAAAGAAATTGAGGACTGTCGCCAATCGTAACGTTTTCTCTTCTAAACACAACAAAAAAAGTAACTACTCCCTTTTTCAAACTACCATAACTTTTTAACGAAATAAGTTTTAGCAAAATTATTTAGCAGGAATATTTCTTCACTCATTGACTGACTTATGTATGAAAATGTGATTGATCCGTCAAGTCATGCATGAGTGAGCATGCATTAAAGGTAAAAACGTCACTTTTCAAAAGTCACAAGGGTCATTTTGGTGAATTTATGATGCAGGATTTCAAATTTTGTTTCCGGTGAATGATTAAGCGCTATTTGTGTTAATAATCTATCGTTTGACTCCCTTACACCTCCCCTGGTCATTTTCGCATATCTTACGCTTCAATAAGCTCAATCTAAGAATTTCCATATTTCTCAATTTGGAAATTGTAAAATCCATTAAGTTTATTGGGAAAATCGAAATCCGTTTTTTTTTTCAGCAAAATGTATCTATGTTGCACGAACATAAGAGGTTGTAACCATGTCATGTTTGAGTGAGCACACTTTATGAACAAAGCAAAAAGTGCAATTATTTACCATTATTTGGGCATAAGAGATGACTCCTGTGACTTTTGAAAAGGGACATTTTTGCCTTTAATGCATGCTCACTCATGCATGGCTTGACGGATCATTCACATTTTCACGCAGATGTTAGCCAATAAGTGTAGAAATACTCCAGCCAAATTATTTTGCTAATACTCATTTCGTTAAAAAGTTATGGTTGTTTGAAAAAAGGGGGTAGTTACTTTTTTTGTTGTGTGGTATTTCATTCATCTACCGCAAACTAGGATGGGTGCCGGTGCGCAACACATGTTATCGAAAAGTGCCATGGGTATATCCAGGATTTTCTGCTTGGGTCGTGATCACAATTTGTTGGTTCTTTCACCATAAAATCCAGGATTTTGTTTTCCTGGGTGGGTCGTGATCATTGTTTTTTCGACATGTTCACAATGAAATAACAGCAAGATGTGATTAAAATCTACCTGATCAATGCTTTCTAATTCATGACTTGTGAAAGAGGACCTAAAAATGTCTTTGGAAAAAATGGGGACCTTTGAAAATGGGAGGGGGGATCCGTAACCCTCCCGACGCCACCACCCCCATGCATAACCTCTGAGTGGAATAACTAATAATGGGTTAAAATTATTATGTTGTTTATATTGTAAAATAGGGACTCTACTTTAATCTCAATAAGAACCGGAAACTAAGCACTTACCAGGTTAGTTGGCCGAGAGGGCAAGTGGGGATACTAACCCACTTACTTCCGAACCATCCGAGATCCACTTTGCGAGACAGTCGGATATCCGCATGTAGAGATCCGGTTATGTTGCCTCGGAAATCGACGTCGAAATGGACCTGCATGTTGCCCGGCATTCGGATCGGACGAGGCGTCAGCGATAGGCTCCGGAATTTCACGAGGGCGTCCGAAGCTGTACGAAGCAATGGAGAATAATTGATTGAAGATAAGAATGAATACAGGAAGGAAAGAAGATATGGATGAATAAATAAATGAATCAATGACTGACTGACTGACTGAATCAACCAACCAACCAACCAATCAATCAATCAATCAATCAATCAATCAATCAATCAATCAATCAATCAATCAATCAATCAATCAATCAATCAATCAATCAATCAATCAATCAATGTAAATGTAAATGTAACGATAACCAAAGGCCAAGACCCATGTATGGTTTTGGTCGCGTAGAGATTTTTTTCATCAATGTTCCCACAAAATATTCCATTGTCATCAGAAAATAATATCAGTCCTATAATGAAATTGTTTATCGTGACGAATTGTGATCTCAAATCATCAGACAGCAGATATCACTATGTCCATTTTCTATGGCAAAATGATTTGCCCTACCCCCCCCCCGACTTTTTTTAAAATCGATTTCTCAAAAATGAATGAAAGCGTCCCAGAGCGTATGACTTTCAGGGTATCAACAGAAAATATACATGTATTGTAATAATTCTATCTAAATTGCAATGGCAAATATTGAAAACAAAAATGTTTTTTCATCCTCTACTTTAACTAAGGTTTTAGTCTGTTGTATTGTACAATAAGAGTTTACTGTCCACAATGGAAATTTGCTTTCCAACAGCATAAGAACCATGTATATACGGTATTGTAGACATAATACAATCGATTGCTAATAACAATCAAATAATCACAGTTTGGGGGTCTTGGGGCTTCAGGATCTATAGGGTAAGTTAAATTATCATTTGGCAAGTATACAATCATGGAACATGTGGATTAAAGGGAAGGCGCAGCCAACTAACAGGCTTAAGTATAAGAATGAAATGACTTGTGAGTTTGTGAGAATTTGGTAACAAAATTTGACAAAACAGGCCATAAATAATGTACTGTGTTGATACTCACACTCATCAAGGCACGTTAAATTAGTTAATTTGTGTTTATTTTACGTGTTTGCTATAAGTTTTACCCTAAGACAAACTTTGCAGAAACAATATAGGGGGAGGAGCTTATCAATTCAAACAGTGGCATTAATTACCACGGTCGGGCTACAAGTGGCGTGGCATGTTGGTTTCACGTGGTCAGCTTCCTGCAGTACCGTGCATCTGATTGTGGCAAGAAACTCAATATTTTTTAAAGGGAGAAGGGCCAGAATAACAGATAGTTAAGAAAATATTTTTGAGTTTTGCGCAAACCAACACATTGCACGTGCACAGGGCTGACTGGCCATTGCGTGACGATGCATGTCACGCGACCGTATAGCCGCACCGTGGAGTAATTATGTGCGATGTTGAATTGATAAGCTCCTTCCCATATAGTTGTTTCTGCAAGATTGTTTAAGGTAACTTCAAAGACGCTAAAATAAAACACAATTAATTAATTTATGGGCCTTGATGAGGTGGAGGAGGGGGGATATACCGTACCCCTTATTTAGGCTTTTTTGTACAAAATGTAACCATAATTCTTCACAATAATCACAATGTCATTTTATATATTAATTATGCGGTTAGTTGCTGGCGCCTTCTCCCTTTAACTTATGCGTGTTAGTTGCTGGCGCCTTCTCCCTTTAAGTTAAAACAAAAGACTGGCGGAAACGTGCTCGCTTTGTGTGTAATACACCGGGTAATACGCGAAATATCATTAGGCCCCATGTTTAAATAAATAATGAATGAAGTTGTCTGTAGCTAGGGCCTCCCTCTCCGGGGTCGGGAAAAATGCTGCACATGGCTTTAGTTACATAGGATGCAGCATCACAGATACGATGGGGTCCAATTTTCTTAAAGCCTGTCGGAATCAGGCCACGCCTTTAATCATTAAGCCACAATCTTACACGTCTCTCTTGACATACATTTTAAAATTTTGTTTTGTTTTTTTCAAGAAGAAAATATCAACACAAACCAGCAAGCTTACGCTGAACACGTTTTCCTAATTAAATATTAGGCAACGGTCCAGATTGTCCATACTTCGGAGTCCGGGTCCTTTTAGAGATGAATGGTGACAGTGAAACTACGAAAATATCAACTTTGAACATTGTTAAAGAATGCAGGGAGGAGGAGCACTGTTATTACAACAATACAAGGTGTACACCATGCTCGTATAAGCAAACACGCGTATAAAAATGGTTGTTTTTTCATGGACATGCAATGTACGCGCGTACAGCTGAAAAAGTATCAAAATCGCAAAAACAAAAAAGCGGGGGGGGGGATACATTTACAACAGCTTGGATCCGTGAATATGACAAAATACTTGTTCAGGGTATTCTGAGATAGGATAATTACTAGTCTTGTATAGGGTCCATTTTGAAAGTCCATGTACGAGCTGTCCACCGTGTAGGATTATCGAATCAACAATGAGGGTTGGTACAAAAATCAATGATATTGTTTCAAAAATTACTGTACATTACATTATGTGCAGTACCCATTTTAATTTTTTTTTTCAAAATTCGTATCTGCATGGCCGTGCTACATCTATAGTAAATCGTTTCATGGGAAGAAACTGTATGCTGTTTGTGCACAAGAATGTGTTTGTTTGTGTGTGTCTGTGTGTGTGTGTGTGTATGTGTGTGTGGTGGGGTGGTTGTGTGTGTGTGTGTGTGTGTGTGTGTGTGTGTGTGTGTGTGTGTGTGTGTGTGTGTGTGTGTGTGTGTGTGTGTGTGTGTGTGTGTGTGTGTGTGTGTGTGTGTGTGTGTGTGTGTGTGTGTGTGTGTGTGTGTGTGAGAGAGAGAGAATCAATCTTTGATATCTAAACCATGCAATACAAAACTTTGGAATGTTATGCTGCCACTGCACGGCAAAATATGTATAGATAATCATCACATGCGATTTACTCATCAGGCCAACCCATGTAACACATGCAGTAGTCTATGGGGGACATTATGGGCATGGGTACTTCACGCTGTCTCTGGCAAGATATATTTGGATATCAAACATCACATGCGAATTATGAACCAGGCTTTAAAGGTAATTAGGGGTAGTCCTCAACTTGGGGTGAAACTACTCTAGAATCAGTAAACTATGCACGGATTCTCTTGTGAAAATCTCGTAGTCAAACGTTGACTCATTCTAAAATAACTAATAGCAATATCCCTCGTGGCAGGCAAACCTGTTGTGTGGCCCTCTCTCTCTATGGGTCCTATTTTTATCGTGCGCCCCGTAAACAAATAGGGACAAATCTTTCCAGCTGGGAGATCCTCTCTAGTTAGTGTATAGTTGGTATATATTTGAACTCATTTGGTAATTCTCGAGGCATTTTCGAATGTTCCCAATCATGTCACTAACCTTTAACTCTTCATTGTAACATCACACGCAGTAGTCTATGGGGAAATGGACAGGGCAAAACTGGGTACTCATTGATTTTCACTTTGAAGTACACTCTTTAAGGCTTTATTTTATTATACCTATCAGAGACTTACAACATGGAGAACTGATTTTGAAACTTGGAACATAGTTAAAGGTTTTGCCTCGGACGTTTTAAATTGAAAGGATTCATGGAAATTAAATACAATATGAATTAAAAGATGCAAGATTTACATAATTTAGGCAATAAGCCTATGGTTTACCAACGTACAGCTGTACATATGGGCACACACACACACACACACACACACACACACACACACACACACACACACACACACACACACACACACACACACACACACACACACACACACACACACACACACACACACACACACACACACACACACACACGCACATAAACATGCACAAACACATACACGCACACATAACGTACACGCAAATACATACCATGCATATATTAATTATTAGTTTCTATTTAATAATTACCATAACATTTCATTACATTATGTAAGAGAGAGTGAGATGCCTTCTCAGAGAATGAATAAAAATATATATCATATTAATATGTGCAATGTATATAGAAAGATATATAGGTAGAAAGAAAGAGATAGAAAGATCGACAGATGAATAGAGTGATATACAGACATATAGACAGAAAGGGATAGAAAGATAGACAGACAGATAGATAGATAGATAGATAGATAGGTAGATAGATAGATAGGTAGATAGATAGATAGATAGATAGATAGATAGATAAACAGAAAAACACTGGTAGACATGAGATAACCAGATACCGTGGAAAATTTCGGTTTGAGAATAAAGAGACAACAAGCAAAATATTTATAGCCTACCCTGCATACTAAGAAAAATATGTTCAATTTTACACCTTTAAAGGTGCAGACCAATGTCGCACTGGGAGCACTTTTAAAGGTGCAACTTTCCACCTTTGACCTTTCAGAAAAGTGCAGGATTGCACCATAGAAATAAGTCTTTGGCATGACACCGCCGGGGCTCGAAGCCGTAAACTTCTAGATCTGAGGCGGAAGCTCATACCCACTTGGCTATCACACCGACCGTCAATGTATTTATTTTCACTTGATCATATTGTGTTGAACTGTTGAAGGTGCATTTTTTCAACCTATATAGGCCGTTTTCGTAATAAATTCAAATTTCCTTTTAAACAAAGGATGTTCATGACAACCTGAAAGCTTGTCTGAGGCTCGTTCGACAAGGCAACAAGTCATGTATGCTAGTTGCATTTTCAGTATTGAAACTGTATTCATAGAAATAGATGAAAGAAAAAGCTCATCACTAGGTTTCAGAAGAGAAAAAGTCCATAAATTTGAATACATTAGGAAACTGGTATATTGGATGCAAAAAGTACACAGGTGCAAACTTGCACATGCGCATGCAGTGGTCAGGTGGTGCGAGCGTACAGCAGTGAGGTGCAAATTTGCACACTCTAAAAACATGAAAAACGGAAATGTTACTTCAACAAAGGGCCGAGGAGTGCCCACACATTTAAAATGTTGCATTTAACCTTTTATCCAGTTGGATTCAACATATAGCTGATTAAAAAGTTAGATACTACATTTAGAAAGTGTGGTCAATTGAGTTTTTAGAGTGCTCGAATACCGCCGGAAAAATGGCTCTGCACCTTTTTCCACAAAGTTTCACCTTGTGTGCACCTTTATTTTTTAGTGTGTGCATGCAAAACTGCCTATAATTGACATGAATTGAAAGGAGACGCTGACATGGCAAACGGAAGAAGAATATCAGATGGAATTGACAGATTTGTTTGAGACTATTTCTCTATCGGATCATGATCGGATCAATACAACGAAACCATTGGAGGTCACTTCCTTTTTGAAATGTCACCTCGAAATCCGAGAAATGAAGTATTTTTTACTTTGGTTTTCCATAATACCATCGAAGAAAGTGCTCGGTTGGGGGCGGGGAGCTCTTTCGCAATCCTTCCATATGTTTTCTCGTTTATCGATAATACAGTCGCTTGATTCGATTGATTTGACTGAATTTGAATAGATTTTCTTTTTTTACTTAATACTGATCTTCCAATAATATCGCGGTCCTCAAAACACAGATAAATTCATTTTAGTTTTGTGTCAATGTCATGATTGTTATTGTTTGTTATGAAATAATATTATTGTTGTAAATTAATGATACATGATGACCTTCATGTAAACGTCCCTGAAGATCGATGTCCTGCTATATGCTGCGGTGGCGCCAATCCGGGGGGGGGGGGCAGGGGGCACTCACCCCAATTAAAAATATTGCGGGGGTTGAAAATATCGTTTTGACCCGAATCATTTTTTGATAACTTGAAAAATTCATAACACATATGTCACATAATGAAAGAATATGCTTTCAAATCACAAAAAGATACACGATTTTCGACATTAAATTTTGACCTGTTATCTTACTTTGCCCCATCCGAAAAATGCCCTGATACGCCGCATCGTGCGAAAACATGCAAATGATTCATTTATAAATAGATATTCCAGTAAAATGAGCTATAGGCACCTTGAGAAGAGAACTGATGAACCGACATATAACATATACATTTTTCAAAGGATTTATTACAATTATTGTTTTTTTTTTGTAATATAACCTTATAATCTCTACAAGAGTTCAACCATACGATCTGATGACATATCTTTCCAAAGCAAAACAATTATGCCTAACGTTATATTTATGTAAATATTTACATGTAGAAAGTGTATTTGTTTTTAATTCAATTAAATTCAGTTTGGTTTATTGAAAACATAAAATCATGATACAGAGCAAAATGACAAAATACATATACTGTAATTAGCAAACAATGTACTTACAACGAAGGAACAATGGAATATGCTCACATATTTTACACACAAACATACGCTTCGTATTACTAAAACACCCTGACATACACAAATACAAAAATCATACAGTTGATTATAAATAAGTACAGTATACACACTAAAATATGAAATATAATTTGTTTAGTGTAGACAAGAGTTAGAATTACTTTCATATGACAATCTTCATCTATGTCTTTCTAATTGAAGTAAACAAATCGTTGAGAGATATACTGCATACATGGAATGAAATGAAAGTATGCAATATTACATGGCAAAAAGTCGGTGTCAAAATGAAAATGAACTCTCTGGTGTTAATACCTGGTGTTAATACAGGACAAAACCAAGAATTCCGCACTGGTGTTTAATCATCGGTGTTACATTAACACCTAATGGTGTTATTTTACCATTTTGGGGATTATTTTCACAATCATATAGTGTTACATGTAGGGTCAAACTAGTCGATGTGATTCAAACGCCAGAGGATGTGGTCCTCTATTAACACCAGGATATTTATTTTAACACCAACTTTTTGCTGTTTATATGTTGTTTTTTTCTTACCACCGCAATCTCTCCAAGTAAACGAGCTGACAGCCCTGCCGTTCCAGAAAGCGTCGACCGTTGCCGCCAAAATCGTCACAGAAAACAGAAAAAGAAAGTGAAAAGTAGCCATCG
>JZLH01S0605254.1:7513-25847 GCA_001188425.1 Eucidaris tribuloides | reverse complement strand
CATTTGTCGCATTTTTCGGAGCAATTGTCGTCGGAGCATTTGTCGCCGGAGCATATGTCGTGTCACCACACTATATAGAAGAATTTAACGAGTGCAAAACGTCATGTATACACTCATGCTCATAATTATGGAATACTTAAAAAACATTTTAGAAGTTGTCATTTTTCCTTGACCGATTCGTCTGGTATTAATATTTGTTCACCCTGGGGGAAGCAGAAAATCAGGCAAAAATGTCATTTTCGATAATGTATACAAATCATTGTTCCGTAATATCGCGCTCCACGCCTACAGCGCCCGCTAACGATTAGGTCTATTTAGCTGCCGCCTACACGTGCGTGCCACACGCACCGATGAATAACAATACAATGAATAGCTGTTTCCAATCTGTCGTTATATTTGTCTCAGGCCCAATCAATACATTTTTCCCATCGGGACCCTTTAAATACAAATCAAAATTGCACATGTGTCGGAGTGAATGACTGTGTGCCATAATCATAATCCAACCTAAATTTAGAAAGACAATAGACCTTCTAAAATTGCTCGTGAGACCATAGACGATATTGCCATTTGTTTCAAGATATACCGTACGTTTGTAGAGTGTATGGAATGAGATCAGATAACACCGATTGCAAACGAATCTAATCGACAACATTAAAGTTCATGCATTTCTACATTCCTTTATATTTCGTTAATTTTTATTCATTTTTAGTTTCCAACTTATAATGAGACAAAAATTTAACTTATACACAAGTGATATATGTTAGTGACCAGTAGATAAATTATATCAAAGTAGTCTCTTACACAGTATGGAAAATTATTCTGTACAAAAAGTCATATGCGAGTTAACGTGTCCGGACAGTTACCCCCTGGACAATTCCCCCCGGGACAACTACCACCCGGACAATTCCCCCGGAGGACAATTCCCCCCTAGGACAACTACCCCGGAGGACAACTACCCCGGAGAACAATTCCCCCCTAGGACAATTCCCCCCTAGGACAACTACCCCGGAGGACAACTACCCCGGAGGACAATTCCCCCTAGGACAATTCCCCCCTAGGACAACTACCCCCCAGGACAACTACCCCCTAGGACAATTCCCCCTAGGACAATTTCCCCCTAGGACAACTACCCCTGGACAAGAACCCCCTAAACCAATAATAACACTTTGTTTCTTTGTTCCCCCAGGACTACCCCAAAACAAATAATACTAATTATTACACTCTGTTTTTCAGTGCTTCAACGACTTATATGTAACTACAAGTAGATATTTAATCAAAATAGTCATATCATAATCAAGATACGGGTGGGGTATTGAAAATATAATACTAAAAGTGTAAATTTTCTTACTTGATTAATTGATGAATTAATCGTAAATATATAAATGATTAAATTAAATTAATCTTTCTTTCTTGTCCTTATTTCTACCAAATGTGTGACCCCTCGCACGTTCCATATGTAGGCCCTTCCTATCCCCCTACAAAATTAAGGTCCCTGCTCCTTTCCCAATACCATTGAACTGAAATAAGAGAACAGGAGAGGGAGACAGTTTCCATGAGTGGTTTCGACAAGTTGCATAATATTATCGTAACAAAATGTATGAAGGAAGTCTTGAAGACGGCTTTCCATAAAAACCTGCATGCACATGTGCAAATTCTGCGCTATTTCAGTCAAACCGTGGCAGAAACGAGAGTTGATTCACAGTCGACGTTCAGGGCTCGTCGTACAGCTGTCGATTTTAACTTATGTTTCGAGACTTCTAACCAGCGCGAAATATGGCGGTTTCGTGATACAGGCCCCAGTCTACCCGGCAGGGACAGGTCTATTTTATAGGCAGAATATCAGAGCACGTGCGGAGTCTTTGAAAGTTTTGTTTTTATTCTATTATTTTTTTATTTAAGTCTTTATTGAGTTTCAAGATTCATAGATAGCAAGCAGACAATCAATAACAAATTACAATAATCATAGGCGTACGCAGGATTTTGCAAAGGGGGGTGTTTATCCGCGGCCAATTCCGAGATCCAAATTTTTTTCCGGTCAGCCCAGCCGCCGAAAAGTGATTTTTTTTTCATTCCAAATCCGAGGTCACAAATTTTTCCCGGTCAGCTAAGCCGCCGAAAAGTCGCTCAGCGCATGGGGGGGGGGGGGGTAGCGGTGTAAAAATTTCAACATTTTCGAACACTCCCCTTTTGATAAAGGGGGATGTTAAAGGGGTGTTTAACACCTATAACACCCCCCTTTGGCCAAAGGGGGTGTTTGAACACCTCAAACACCCCCTGCGTACGCGTATGACAATAATTACAAATGAAAAATAGGGCAGTGTACAAAAATACATAATATATACCCTAAAATTATTTAAAGGCTTTTTATAAGAGCGAGGCCCAGAAAATCAAATAAAGGGAACTCTGATCGACAGGATAAAAAAGACGAATGTGCGTGCATTCTCAATACAAATCAGAGTGACAGACTAGGGAGAGCAGACCCGACTAGCGGCGCGATCCGCCCGAAAGCGCACAAAACAAAAAACAAACAAACACACACAAACAAAACATACACGCACACACACATAACTACCCTCCCTACTCAAAAGTATTGCAACATACACTATAACGCATGCATTTTAAGTTGAAGGGGTCTTTAAGTTTAAAATTGGAAAATAACAAACTATTTGAAATTTAATCAATGAACAATTGTTTTTCTTTCTTTCTCCATGGCGGAGAGATTATCAAATGCAGGCTCACCCACGGTAGAGGGGCTGGAACATAAAATTTGATTTTTTTTCGCCTCCCTATAGGGGTGGGGTGTTAATTCACACTAGTATCGTAATTCAGTTTCATATTTCCCGTAAAATGGTTTGGATGGCTTGAAAAGACTTTCAACAAACTAAAAATGTTATTGCATTCCTTTGACACGGTCTCAGAAAGAAGACACCACGCCGCAAAGACGATAGCGCCTCCTATCTTCATAAGATAGTGATAAGGAGAATACGCCCAATATTTCAGAAAAAGACCTCCTCAATTGTAATTTGTTATTTTTTCTCAATTATAAAGGCGGTTTATTATTGCAAACATCCTAAAATTTGCTGTAATGTGACTTTTTAGTACATTTGATATAAATATGTGGAGAGAAGGTCATCATCTTTATATTAGTAGCCTCATCCTCCTCATCACTATTTTATGAAGATAGGAGGCGCTTTTGTCTGTGCGGCGTGATGTCATCACAGTGACATTTTTTTGTTTGTTGGAAGTCTTTCCAAGCCATCCAAACCATTTTACGGGAAATATGAGACCGAATTACGACGCAAGTGTGAATTAACACCCCACCCCTAAAAAAAGGTCAAATTTTGTGTTCCAGCCCCTCTGCCATGGGTGCGCCTGCATTTGATAATCTCTCCGCCATTGAGAAAGAAAGAAAAACAATTGTTCATTGATTCTTTTCAAAGAATTTGTTATTTTCAAATTATAAACTTTCTTAGGACATCATTATAGAATGACCCCTTCAACTCAAAATGCATGCGTTATAGTGTATGTTGCAATACTTTTGAGTAGGGAGGGTATCTACACACACACCCACACACACCCACACACACACAGTCACACACACAGTCACACACACACACACAAACACACACCACCACCACCACACACACACACACACACACCACAGCACACACACACACACACACACACACCCATCATACAAACACACATACAACGAACAAAACAACACTCACACTCACGAAAGGATCGCCCCGCCCACCTAAAAACAGCATTGTGATGTCGAATCCTTTGATCACGCCGCAGGCCAAATATGTCAATGCAGGGAAAGGAGTTCGCGGGAAAAACCCGAGAACAGAATAGGATACCTCGCTCAAAGACATGCGGTACGAGAGCCTTTGAAAGTTCACTTGTGTGAAATCTACTATCTCGGGCTACTATCTCCTTTCGTACGCAAAATAATGATATGCGTGCGAATTTGAAGGTGGGGGACACAATATCAAATGTCCCCCCACGAATTTAAGAATACATGTGTGCATAACTATCTAAATTTTAATAGTCTGTGGTTATTTTTTTTTCTTCACCCATCATACTTCACTTTTCCGTATCAAATAGTCCTAATATTTTCATTGGCCTGGTAATAAAATGTCAAAATTTTCGGCGCGCTCCGCACGCAAAATTGCAATATAGGATAACTATCAAAATTTTAAGAGTCTGTGGCTGTTTTTTCTTCACACACTACAGTTTATTTGTCCGTATCATATGGTCCCAATATTTTCATTGGCCTGGTAAAAAAAAATAAAAATTTCGGCGCGCTCCCTGCGCAAAATTGCCATATAGGATAACTATTTTTCGCGCAAGCGCCACAAAATTTAAAATTGTGTAATAGTTTAATGGTTTTGTGGTGCCTTGCACTAGTTTTTAAACATATTCTTGCATTACGTTGTAAGAATTTTTCAATTTGTCATTTTTTTTTTTTTGGGGGGGGGGGAGGCAAAAAGCAAGAAGTATCAAAATTTGCAGTAATACATGTACTAGGAATTTGTTTCGCAAAGTGCGCCAAAAAAGTGAACATCGTGTCAGTTTGTAGCGCCTCGTACTGTTTGTTAAACATAATATTCCAACTTGTCACTTTCTTTCTTTTTTTTGGGGGGGGGAGGGGGGGACAATATAATGGCCCCAATATTTTCATTGGCGTAGTAATAAAATGTCGTAAATTACAATGTAGCCTCGAGCAAAGCGTGCCGTAAAATTGTGGATTTGTAGCGCTTGCGCTGTAATTTTTCAATTTGTCAGGTTTTGGGGGGAGGGGGACAAAACAATATGGATGCCCCAATATTTTCATTTGCATGGTAGTAAAATGTCAAAATTTCCGGCGCGATTCGCGCGCAAAATAACAATGTACAGGCTAGCAATGCAAAATGATAGTTTACGTTTAATGGTTTTGTAGTGCCTTGCGCTACTTTTTAAACATATTCTTGCATTACGTTTAAAGAATTTTTCAATTTGCCAATATTTTGGAGGGGGCAAAGTAAAAAAAAGTCAAAATTTTCGGCGCACTCCGCGCGCAAATTGCAGTAATAAAATATATACTCATAATTTTTCACAAAGCCACTTCACGTATACTATCTGCACAGAGGGTGATCCCTCTCGCGCCCTCCTCACGTAAGAATAATTGGTTACTCCCCATTAGCATAAGTCTAAATATAAAAATAATCGGGGATTCATCAGGTATTCTGACAAATGAAAATGTGCCCCTAAACAAACACGTCTAATGATATGATAATAATCTTGCTAAAATATATAGTATACTTTTGAAATATTTCTGACGGTAAAAATGTATTTTTCTTTTTTACCCTCAAATTAGCCAAAATTACGAAATATTTGGATTAATTTGTGTCTAAAGGGGGCACAAAACGTAAATTTAAAAGGTGAAAATGCATTTCTATTCTCAACCCGGGAGAAGAAAACCCCAGCAAAAATGTACATTTTATAGGAGGAAACCATGGAGCGTTTCATGAAGAGTTTTCAGCCAATCAGATGCAAGGATTTTATTAGCTTATAATAGTTGTCGGTGAAAATCCAAGGGCGTAGGCTGGGGGGTGTACTGGGTGCACGTGCACCCCCCCCCGCAGAGCCATAGGAGTTCCGCCCCTGGCAAGCAAAACGAAATTTGCGCCACTTTTTCTGCTTTCAACGCCTGATTTACTCAACTTTAGTTCCACCTCCCTAAGATGTGCACCTCCCCATGTCACTTTAGTTCCACCTCCCCAAGATGTGCACCTCCCCGTGCCCAAACCAGCCTACGCCCTTGAAATCACCTACAAAACTTTTCATGAAACGCTCCCCATGCAGATCCTCCCCAAAGCTATAGTTTGTCGATAATTAGCCAGAATAATGAATTGAAAGTGGATGAAATTTTTGGATTAATTTGTCACTAAACTAAGCTAAAAATATAAATTTTTTAATGTGAATATGCATTTTTTTTCTAACCAAGGCAGGGGAAACCCTTTCCCAGACCCACCCCAAAGCTATTGTAATTGTCTAATTACACACACTACGATTTAATAACAATAAAGACAGAATGCATAAATGTGTCAAGGGCCAAAAAAATCTTTCTGAAGTATATAACCCGTATTTTCAACATGCTTAGAAAAACGTATTTTCCATGTTTTGTTTTGTTTTTCTTCAAAAAGTCCCTACACCCTCGCATATTTTCGGAATAACTCTTTCAATATTTTGCTCTAGAACAACGCCTGGGAGACCTACAACTTGTGTATAGGCATATTACGCGCTTCGAACGTGCGACACATGAATTGAAATGCAATTGCCAGCCAATGAAGCTGATTGTGAATTCTAGCGAAAAAGAAAAAAAAATATTAAAATAAATGAATAATAATCGAAAAAATTTACCGACCTACCGGCACCACTGTGGTGTTGTCACTTAAGCGCCCAAAACATTATCTTTTAAGGCGGGGGCGGTATGTTCTCGTGCGCTTAGTCGATCCTTCATGTCTGCTGCGCTCCACCCCCCCCGAGCGATTTGCAAAATCCCCCCCCCATGCGTCGCGTCGGGCACAATTCATGCGCCGACGGGTCAGCAAAATGAAGAAAGGGAGAGAGAAAGGGGGAAAATGATGGGAGCCCCCTCCAAGACACCTCTACATTATCACCACCAGGCGCGGTTCTAGGCGGGGGGGGCTTGGGCTTAGCCCCCCTCCCCCAACAAAATTGCGCAGCCCCCCCAAAAAAAAAGTTTTACGTTAAAAAATATAATGAATAAACTGAAGTAATCTAACAAACACTTGAATATTGATAGAAATAAGATATACAAATTTTAAATTTTTTTATTTACCATGCTCAGAAACACGTATTTTTATACGTTTTTTCAACAGGTCCCCCCCCCCCCGCTGGTCGCTTCGCTCCCTCGACGACCCATGTACATTTTCTCGTAAAGGCCTGCTTCCTGTACATTTTTTTAAAACCTAAGTACAATCCTTATAATCTAATAAAATATACCTTTAAAATATGTATTTACCATGCCTAGAAACCTGTCTTTTCGATGCGTATTTTAAAGATGTTCCCTCCGTGGGAATACCCCCTCCCACACCTTCCCCTCTCGGTTGATTTGTCCCCTCGCAAGAACACAATTACAGTTTTTCACAAATTGTCTGTACATCTTTTTGAAAGCCTGACTACAATCCCTAACAATCTGAATAAAATATAAACCTTTAAGATATGTATTTACCATATCTAGAAACCCCTTTTTTTCTAAAAGTTCCTACCTGGGAGAGGATATCCCCCTTCCACACACTTCCCCGCTCGGTTGATTCGCCCCCTTGCAAGTATGACTACCCAATCCCTAATCTTGTTAAAATATACCAGTGAAAAATGTATTTACTATGCCTAGAATCCGTCGTTTCTATGCGTATTTTCAAAAAGTTCCTGCCGTGGGAGGGGGTATCGACCTCCTAAACCCTCCCCCGCTCATTTGATTCGCTCCCTCGCAAGTATGACTACCCAATCCCTAATCTTGCTAAAATATACCAGTGAAATATAGAACACGTCTTTTCTATGCATACTTTCAAAAAGTTCCTGCCGTGGGACGGGGTATCCCCCTCCCACACCCTCCCTCGCAAGAATGACTACTTAATTTACAGTTTTCATTATACTTCCTGTATATCTTTTTGAAAACCTGTCTACAATCCCTAATAATCTTTATAAACTATACGTTTAAAATATGTATTCACCATGCATAGAATCACGTCTTTTCTGTGCATATTTCCAAAACTTTCCTGCCGTGGCAACTCCCACGGAATACGGCCCACCCTCCCTATTCAAAATGGTCTAGTGACGCCCCTGGCTAGAGTCATGAGCTTCAGGGGGCTTTACCTCTTGATCCCCGACAAGTTATCATTATGTTTTAAAATGACCTGCTACCAATTCATAGTGCAAGTGCCACTAATTCGGGAAATAAAGCAGTTTTATAATTATTGATGACTGTCCATTTTAGGAAAAAATTGTGTTATCAGAGTGTCAAAATAGGCCCCTTAAACCGCTAGATCTCATAAGCTTCAGGGGGCTGACCCCCGCCCGGGCCTTTGCCCCGGGACCCTACCAGGGGCCCTAAGGCGGGCCCCTGGACCCCACCGCAAATAAGCAATATTCCCAGGTGCCTGCATATGTGATGTCCCCCCCCCCACATCATTTGAAAATGGATTTGCGCCCCTGTATGCGTGGATTTGTGCAGATGAGGCCAGCGACACACATGGACCTTAACCCCCGCCCTCCCAGGAGCACTCAAATTATATTTTTACGAGGTGCCCCCCCCCCCCCCCGCCAGGTGCGCGCCTCACTAAATCCTGGAATGGGGGTCTAGGTAGATGTCAGAAAGCATAAAATTTACAGTCTTCGGAGCTAAGGAGCCCTAAAATTGGGAGTACGGGACTGAGGAGCGGGTTAAAGCTATGCAATTCACAAGTCAGTCTCACACCTTCGCTCGCACAGCTGGTCAGGAATGCCAGACAATGAGTCTTCTTTCGCATTGGCGCGCAGGGGCGTCGATCCGTGTTTTGGATTGGGGGGGGGGACAAAAGTGAAAAAAAAACTGCCAAAAAAATTCGCGCCAAATTGGTGTAGGCTCCCACAGGATTTTGCGAGCGGAACGCGTCGAAACTTACAATTGTGCATGAAGTGATTTACTTGATTTAAAGGCAGCTAGTGGATCTCATTTGCAAACATCCCCACAGACTAGGAAAAGATAACCCGTGCCCTTAGGCTATTGATGAAAAGCATGTCTGTGAAATCTGGGGGTCAGTGATTGCCTAGAATTTGAAAAATGCAAAAGAAAAACAGTAGCCGTTTAGTGTACGTTCTATGGTAGGAATTTTTTTCTCGCGAGAAAAAATTCAAATCTGAGTCTAACGGTCACTATAATTCTACTAAAACTGAGTTTCTAGCTCCTATATTTTGCTAAAGATTCCCAGATGGCATTTTCTTCTAAATGTCATTGTATTTACACAATGTTAATGTTTAGGCATGCAAAAGAGATCCCCTGCCTTTAATATCAGGGGGTATATTTTGCCATATTTGTGGTCCTTTAAAAAACAATGAATTTCTCATTCATGTTATTCTTATTTTGGGGTACTGGTAATTACTAGCATTTCTTGTATTGTAATTATGAACATCTGTGTTGAGAACTTGAGAGTAAAAAAAATTGATAAAAAGGCCGGAAGTTGTCCAGTAAAACACAGAAACATAAAAACAGCAATATGAAAATTTCCCAGGTCGATTACATTTAATATTTTTAATTCATGAAATAAAGGCTTGGAATGAGCATAATAATCGGAATGAGTAATAATACGCATTGTTTTCTTTTGGAGTATGATCTGTCTATATCTTTTTGGCTCGAATTTGTCCATGCAATAATACAATAATTAAAATACGGTGTTATGATATAACATCCGGGGGGTAGTTGTCCGGGCAGAGTTGTCCTAGGGGGAATTGTCCTAGGGGGGAATTGTCCTAGGGGGTAATTGTCCTGCGGGGTAGTTGTCCTAGGGGGAATTGTCCTAGGGGGAAATTGTCCTGGGGGTAGTTGTCCAGGGGGTAGTTGTCCTAGAATCGCGAGTTAATATTAAATGTAATTAAGTAGGCACAAAAGCACATTAAACTAGATCTGAATTCGTCACTGAGACAAATTAGGTGATCCGATGTGCGCGTGAGCGTGCGTCGTGACGCGCGCGCGCACGTGGGTGGGTCTGAAAGATGACCTTTCACCGGAACTTGATGCATGCCAAATTTGATCATCTGGATGCATTGCATTGATGAGTTATTGATGAAAATTTATTTTGATTGATGACGTCATGGATGACTGATGACAATGCAAACAAAATTGGAACATGTTCATGGATAATTGCAAGGTCATTGACTGAGTCATTCTAGAGATATTGTTTGTACAAAAATCGGGGAGAAAGAATAAATAATAATAATAATAATAATAATAATAAAGATCCTGGCGAAATCATGGGTGATCCGCCAGGTGATGGTGGATCACCAAAAATTGGATTTATAGGTAAAAGCAATGTAGCAATTGATTCTCCACACGAAGCCATCGTACAAGCTATGCAGACATCCGAACCTTGACTTACATTCCAAACCGAAAATGCTTAAAATTGATTTTCAAAAAAAAAAATAATATCTGACTCACCTGCAGCTGCAGCTGTCGTTAATAAAGCACAATTCACCAGAATAAGAAACATGGTAGAAATTCCGTGAACGTTTAAAATAATGTCGGAGATCACTGATACTGACTTAATGGTCCTGTCAAAATCACAGAAGTCATAACCCTTTTATTTCAAGTCAACAAATTGTATGTTCACGATATGTAATCAAATAACAATATACATGTACAGGTAAGTGTCGCACATTGTCATTGAACCTTCTGCATGATTATGTGGTGTTATTTCCACACACTCTTTGGTGTAATACTCTAAATCATGTTTCGATAACACTTCCGGTTGGAAATTTTAAATAACTGGACGAAAACTGTGTGTTCTTCATACAAAAATGGACTGGGGGATCTTTCTTCAGAACCAATAGTTTGCACGCGATGACCCGTCTAGTTTAGGTCCAAGTACCGCAAGAGTCATATGACTGAACTGAAAACATTTCCACTTTCACACCAAACAATACTCTAAATCACAAATATACCATAAACTTACACCCGAACTCGAAAGTGTACGGATAATCTTGAAGTACCGACACTCATGAAAATAATAGGTTTGATTGGCATTCACTTTATTCAAAAAGTGTATTCGAAACCCAAGCGACCTACATCATACTGACTAGTAGATAAGGCACTCTAAACTAAACTGAAATTCCCAAGTGTGTATTTGTGTGTATGAGTTGCCATCTTGAATGCGGTTGTTCACACGACAGGCGTGGTTGTCTGAATGCAGCATCTTGATGTACAGTGGCCCACCATTGTCTCACAGACATGGAACAGAAGTATTATTTTGTTGCACTGAAAGAATACCCATCTATTGTAAAACCACCCAAGTTTCTAGAAAACACTTTCGATAGTGGGTCGTACCCCCAAAATAGTCAAATTAGTATTAAATGACCGAATACTTTACAATGTCTGTGGGTTATAAGTAACTGATTATTTTAATCTGTTTCGCATAGGATTATGCAACAATTTAAGAACCAGTCTGGCTTTACCATTAGTTATACTACATCGCTGTACAGTGATTTATGTTGTGATGTTCAATACAACATACGAAAAAGATGGATTCGTAAACCTTATTGTCTAATCTGCGGGAAACATTAGCGTCTACCCCCCCCCCCCCCGACGAGGTAGAAGGAATTTGTTTTGCTTGTCAGCTGATCTGGGAGGGGACCCCCTGCAGAAATATGTGACCCAATTACAAATAAGAGTACCCCAAAAATCTGAGTCACTACCCCCCCCCCCTTTTCTGAACTTACAGGACTGTTGGAGTCTGGTATAGCGCATCGCTGAAAAAAAAGGCATCACCTGCTGACGTTGACGTACATTTACGCCAGGTACGCCGCTGGCGGGAAAACCTTCATTTTATTTTGATAAGCATGATAATCTTCCTGCTTAAAAACTCTTAAAATTGTGGACCGTCATGCTATCACTATCAGTGCCAAACAAATCACAGAGCCATGACAAAGAAGCATATTTAAGATATCGTTAACTATACAGTTTACCAGATTTGCCAAACTCCCTGACCACAAAGACGGTTTACTATCGGAGTAAAACATTCCGGTTACGAAACCATTTTTTTTTTATTGCGGTGATATTTCTTTACAATATTTTAACTTAAGTGTGAGAGCAATCTCGTCATTTTTATATTACACAACTGAAGTTCTATTTTTCAAGTCGCCTTTTACTATTATACCCAATGATTTTGGATAAAAAGAAAAATGTGTGTGAATATTAATAGCATTATTAGTCTTTTATTGTTTTCATTTATTTATATTTCATTTTTTGAGTATACGCCATTATCATATGCAAAAAGGCACAGAACATACTCAACTTAAAACATATCATCAACTCATTTACAAATTATCAGCAACACTAACGAGTGCAAATGATATGTGTAATGTGTAATGTGATATGAGTAAAAAAACAAAAAAATACGAATATAATTGTTTCAAATAAATGGATATTTCATTTTCAGGGTTCGGTATTTATGTATAAATACACCATATTTACATCAACATCGATCATTGAAATCAAATGAAGAAAAGCGCTTATTTTAATAATCATTACATTCGAATAATAATATTCGTGATAAATTGAGAACATAATACGTATATACATTTGGTTTATATAACATGAGAAAGTCTGGGGTAATTAAAATAAAAATGAAATTACCATCTGGGCCTATATTACACAAAGTGGTATCGACAACAATTTATACACAAACTTTGCAGTTTTACGAAAACAATTATTTCTCACATCTGACATACACAATGATTATGATAACAATTGTATATTAAACATGTAAAACTACAAGACAAATATAATCCACAGATATATACATCATCACAATTCGGATGCGAAACAAAGTATACAATTGGCGGCATTATAAGGCATTTTGGAGATGATTTTACTCTAATCTAGTACTACATGTAATAGACACTACTCATCATTTAAGTGGTCTGTCGAATTATTTTTTTTTCGATTACAATATTTCATTATATATTTTATCATACATTTTGGTTATAAATCTAAAAAAAAACCTCAATTATCAACACTTAAAAATACTGGAAAGTCACTGATCACAGTTCAATGACAGAATTTTAGAAAATCTTTATGAAGATTAGTTTAAATCTTTTCAAAATATTTCAACACTCTATACTGACTGACTGAAAGTGCTAACATTGATGAGGAAGTTACATTCCCTGTTTTCAGTTATCTAGCTGGGACAGATCATAGATATCAAATGTAATAGTGACATATCAATCTATCACTCCATAAATCTTGCAATAAATAATGAACATAACTAACCCACGAGAAATATACACGGAAATGGTATTTACATAATGAACCGAGACAAGTAACATACTAATATGGCAACAAGAAAGATACGATATGGCAACGTGAAAGATACATATAGTAAGCGTGTAAAAAATAATCAAAACATCGACATAATCATCACATCAAACCAGAGATAGTTTGTAGATTATTACAGTAGGAATGATATAAGTGATCTCTTACAGATATACGGATAAAATTGTTTGCTGTAAAACTATGGTATGTACATCATATACTCTAAAATACTAACAATAATCATTGGCATCAAATTTAGAAAACAACCTGTTTAAAATTTACATTCAGAAACTTATGGATGATTGAAAAAAAGTATACAGGGTGGCCCAGAAAGAATGCTTCGAGTATGATCGCTAATTTCTTCACCATTATCGGCAAAATGTCATTAATCTTTATTTCGTTGGTTAGAACATTTCTTTTCCAATAAAATGATACCAAGATCATTGATTTTGAGTAAGGCGTTTTGATTCTAGGGCCATTTTTCGGAGGCAATGCAATTTCCCAAATTTGCCAATTTTTCAATAACGGCAGTCATCGGAACGCCGAGATATTCTGGCGTCTCATTTTGCCATACCGGACAAACCGCGATGACAATGGAGACATACCTTGCATCGTCTTCCTTATGAAAGCGAGGGCATTCCAGCCCTTTGTCATTGCGGTTTGTCCGGTATGGCAAGCTGAGACGCCAGAATATCTCGGCGTTCCAATGACCGCCGCTGTTGAAAAATTGGCAAATTTGGGAATTTGCATTGCCTCCGAAAAATGGCGCTTAGAATCAAAATGCCTTACTCAAAATCAATGATCTTGGTATCATTTTATTGGAAAAAGAATGTTCGAACCAACGAAATAAAAATAATGACATTTTGCCGATAATGGTGAAGAAATTAGCGATCATACTCGTAGCATTTTTTCTGGGCCACCCTGTATAATACATATACATGGTATAAAATGAGACGTTATTGGCATAACAAAATACAAATAAAGATCCATTTATATACTAAACTGTAACTAAATTGTGATAAAAATTTACATACACACTAAATAATAAAGGTGCGAACAAGGTTCAACTTTGTGGAAATAGGTGCAGAGCCATTTCTGCCGGGGTATTCGAGCAAATCTGCACCTTTCACGGATGAGCGCTCGACCCCATTCCATTATGTTTGCAAGTTTGCACCTTTTAGGTGCACATTTATGCAAATTTATGGATGTTTTCTCTTCCGAAGCCTGGTGTGAGCTATTTCTATCATCTGTTTCTATGAATACAATTTCAATACGGAAAATGCAACTTGCATACATTATACTATTTTCTATGACGGACAAGCTCAGACAAGCTTTCAGTTTGTCAAAAACAACCTTAATTTGTTTAAAAGGTATGCATGGAATTTTGAATATATTACGAAAACGGCCTATAGGTCCAAAGTTTGCACCTTGAAAGGATGAAAATAATGCACCTTCGGCTTCAACACTATATAATAATGTGAAAATACACACCTTCACGGCCAGCGTATTGGCCAAGTGGGTAGAGCGTCCGTCTCACGTGCGGAAAGTCGCAGATTCGAGCCCTGGGAAGGTCATAGTTGTACGAGTTTTAAATATTTGTAAGTGTTAATTAATAAAGTGTATTATAATGTACATACTATAAATAGCACTGGAATGGACGTAAATTACAGTTCACACACACACAAAAACACACTTTGCAAGAAAAAGAAGAATATTTTTTTTATTTTCTATAGTGCAACTTCGGACCTTCCGGGTGCAACCTTGCACTTTTCAGAAAGGTGTGAAGTTATACTTTTAAAGGTGCTCCCAGTGTGACATTGGTCTGCTCCTTTAAAGGTGCAAAGTTGAGCCTATTTTTGTCTTAGTGTGTACACAAAAAACGCGCTTTTGACGATAAAGAACATCTATACAACTGCATTTACAATTGCAATTTGAATATTCAAAAAGCAGTTCATACAAAATATTTCAACATATTCCTCTCAATAATATGAAAGAAAAAATATATAAAGAAACTGTTTTTATTATGCGTCTTTATTATTCTGATTAAGAACTTGCACGTGAAACAAAGTATACAGCGCTAGTGTCATAATTTTGTAACAGTTTTCATGATGCAGAAGACGAAGACGAAGAAGAAGAAGAAGAAGAAGAAGAAGAAGAAGAAGAAGAAGAAGAAGAAGAAGAAGAAGAAGACGAAAAAGAAGAAGAAGACGACGACGAAGAAGAAGAAGAAAAGCAGGAATTGGACTAGTATGGGATAGGGGGAAGAAAGAGAAGAGAAATAATGTGGCGTATACAGTTTTGTAGCTTGTAGATTACAAAGCACAAGTATAATTTTGGTTGATTAGATAAATTTGTCATCAATCATTCACAAGGTATGCCATCGTCATCACAGATATCGGAAAACAACGGGAAACCTTACATAAATGTTTGGAATGACATATTAAATGATCAAGTAGCACACATCGCGATGTACATTTCCTATGGAAAAATGGTCGAGGGCTCCATTTTTTTTTTATTTTTCAATTTCTCTAAAATAGAATCGTTTCGGAGCATGGGATTTTCATGGCATGGTGCAATCTAAAAACACGAAAACAACAAAAACCCGGGACAAAAACAAATATATAATGTCAAAAGTACGTGTAAGAAATCAACTCAAGCTCAAGCGAGACGTTCCTATCAAATTATCAGTTTATTTAGACAAGCTATCGGTCAATTCTGGCTAGTTCATCAGGTCTATACTAGCAGAAAAACATACGAACATTGCATAACATTATCGTCTCTATTATCAACACTCTAACACAATGATCTGTCTCTACGTATTTCAATTATCTGATACATAAGTTATTAAAATGTTTTCATTCATACATATCTTTATATATTGCATATAAAACAGTTTTCATTTTGTTTATTCCTGGCAAAAGGGCTTTGATTTTAAGTCGTCTCTAATTTACAAAACCACGGGTTTTTTCACGTGAAATTAAAGTAGTGTAATATTTTTAGATCCTTCTGTCAGTCTGTTGAGTGAAAATATCAAATAAAACAATATTTCTCTAATCAGAGAAAATTTACTGTGAAGGCACTTTTGCCGGTGACTCATGCTAGGGCCTTTCTGCCGGACATTTATATTCGTATTGTTGTTTCTGCTTGTATGATGAAGGCCAGTATTGGCCGAAAGCCTGTATAGACGATAATTGGAGATCAACATCCCGCTTCGGTTTGATTCTTTTCACCATTTACCAAAACTATGCTTGGATTTAATGCTTGTTTCCAATTTAACCCATTTTCATTCAATGGGTGTATAATTCACACAACAAATTTAAGCCTCCATAATAATAGTTACTAGTAATCAATTGATATCTTTCCTGTCTTGTGCTGACTTTATTTAGGATTATCAGAAACATCAAATCGGTGTTATGTAGTCTTCCTCAGATTCATGTAATCGTGCAGATATCATGTGATTCTGTTTGTCAACGACACGTTGATTTTGGTAGAAGGGATCGACTTCCGAAGACGGACCTTCCTTTAGGCCTACGTACGTCGTTTCTGGTGGCACAGTTCCTGGTGCCAGTCCCATGTATGTCCCATCATCAGGGGGTTGCTGTCTTTGGGAAGGTGAAGTAAATGTTCGCCTTGAAGAAAGAATAAAACAGGGTACATAATATAACTGGTATCCCTTAAAAGTTAAATGGACGGCCATTATCAAAGTTAGAGTGGCTAGATCACTGTATCTCGGAGCACACAAGGTAACATCAGACAATAATGGCCCAAAAACTGATATAAGGCACATTAGATTGGGATTACCTGCTTGAACTAAAAAGGAGGCTAAGGGCAACATAGGCTCTAAGCACATCAACAAAGAACTCCACCAATCAGAGAGTAGTGCTACCTTTTTTTGGCCACGCAGCAAATGATGACTGTTTCCTATCTGATGACGTACTTATTGAACAGGGAAGTTACGTGTCACCATTAAACTTTTCCAGTAGAAACAGTATACGTGATTCTAGAACCATTTTAAATTGAGGACTGCTTGTTATCCTTCAACGTCCCATTTTAATCCAAGCAAAAAATCTTTTAAAACATGAACAAAATCATATCACGAAAAGAATTGCAAATTGAGCAGAATGTGGTGGACCTGAGGAACCACGCCATTTCAATAACAAATAAACATCAGAAATAAAGGAAACGTGACAAAAGTGTTGAAAAGAAATGTGATTAACTATAATATTGAACGAGGTATTTTCATCTCACCCCAGCACTCTGCGAATAGACATCAGTGCAAGTAACGTCATAACCACGCCGAATAGGACGCCAACAACAGCGATGACAACGTGAATGTAAATTGGAGTTCCTGTGGTTATTAAAACAAATGGCAACATGCTTCAGTATTGAGGTAGAGGGTATTAGCATCAACATCATTGAAAGCTGCACTAACAGCCACCATTTTAAGAATAGTAGCAATAACAGCAACAAAACAGTAAAAAGCAAACTTTGACTTTTGTTTAGCGAATGTATCTAGATTGTAAAAGCTGTCATACCAATGACCGCAGTCTACATTAAACAGAGATCGCTGTAATCGATTTACATTAATATCGAGACAATGAAATTTCCAGAGCAACGAACATTTTTAATCAATGATTTTACAACTCATACTTTTTCTTCTATTCAGCAATCATGCAGACCTTCGATACTTGGAATCCGAAAGATAACCGCAGTGACTCGGCGATAATTTAACCCGGTGTTGAATACCAACATCTTACCTCCATCAGGTGAACTCAAAAGCTTGGTAGTATCTGGAGTGGTGACGTCACTTTGGCGATCAATAATTTCGTTTGTTACAATGGATGCTAAATGTAAGAAAAGATCAGATGTTGGAGTCAATAGAAGTAGTAGTAGTAGTAGTAGTAGCAGTAGTAGTAGAAGTAGTAGTAGTAGTACTGTAGTGAAGTAGTAGTAGTAGTACTGTAGTGAAGTAGTAGTAGTAGTAGTACTGTAGTGAAGTAGTAGTAGTAGTAGTACTGTAGTGAAGTAGTAGTAGTACTGTAGTGAAGTAGTAGTAGTAGTACTGTAGTGAAGTAGTAGTAGTAGTAGTAGTAGAAGTAATAGTAGAGGTAGTAGTAGAAGTGGTAGTAGTAGTAGTAGTAGTACTGTAGTAGTAGAAGTAGTAGTAGTAGTAGTACTGTAGTGAAGTAGTAGTAGTAGTACTGTAGTGAAGTAGTAGTAGTAGTAATAGTAGAGGTAGTAGTAGAAGTAGTAGTAGTA
>JZLH01S0605239.1:0-24158 GCA_001188425.1 Eucidaris tribuloides | reverse complement strand
GTGTGTGTGTGTGTGTGTGTGTGTGTGTGTGTGTGTGTGTGTGTGTGTGTGTGTGTGTGTGTGTGTGTGTGTGTGTGTGTGTGTGTGTGTGTGTGTGTGTGTGTGTGTGTGTGTGCGCTAGTGCTATTGTGAGTCAACAGTGAGCATATGTGTGTTATTTCTGATTGGAAACTGCCCCCTCCCCACCCCAGCAGTACAGAAAATATATTAAGTGGCCCCTGTTTAATTCTTCGATACTTTGATCCCACCCACCCAATTAATTAAAGGTTAGTGACATGATTGGAAACACTTGAAAATGCCTCAAGAACCAAATGAGTTGAAATATGTACCAACTATGCACTAGCAGGAGTGGATCTCCCACCTGGGAGGATTTGTCTGTAATTTGTTTACTTACGTAGAATCAAGCATACACATAGGAGTATTTTAATTTTATCCAGGAACGATAAAATATAAGCCCCATAGAGAGCCACACAGCAGGTTTCCCTGCTACGAGTGATATTGACATTATTTTAGAATGAGTCAACGTTTGACTACAAGATTTTCACAATAGAATCCTTGCATAGTTTACTTGAATCTAGAGCAGTTCAGCCCAAGTTGAGGACTACCCCAATCATGTCATTTACCTTTAATTGCTGGGTTATATACACTCCACACAAAGTAACACAATTGGTTATCCAAACATGAACCCAACTCGACCCCACAACTAATCAAATAAATGTAGGGCTCATATCTGATTATGACATGTTTGTTGGATAAATTAAATGTCAGTTCTAATCATTTTTTCCGTGTATTTTAGCAGGGCCGTTTGATGCTATCTCGGACTGAGAGATATTTGAACCTCGTCACACGCAACCCAGTTTTGCGACGATGGCCTGATTTCCAACATTAAACAAAATCCATATTTGGATTAGCGTTAATGAAACTGTCAGAATTGATATTTGTTCATGAGGCTGCAGCTGCTGTGCAAACAATGTCAAGACAATCCAAATTGTGCTGAATTTATATGTCCATGCACAATATATATTTACTGATTGGATGATATATGCCCGATATGCTTTTCTCTTATTTATTACAGATATGGCAAGCTGTGCTTGGGCATCTTTATTAAAAAAAAGACACTACTTTTGATGACTAACCTCATACCATGGATCGAATGACACATGGACTTTTTTTGATCAAAACATTCTTTCAAGTGGGAGATCCACCGCTACTTGATTATATGCATCTCAAATAAACTAGTCAGGTGACTTTTCAAAGAAATTGATATTGGACTTATAATGTCATTAATATCATCAAGACCAAGTGAGAATATATGCAAACATGTTTCATGTGTGACTGATTACTTTTTTTTTTAATATTGTCCATATGCGTCCAAACGCCCCCAGAATATAGCAAAAGCCAAAAAGACTTAGCCATGACATATATATTTTCGCACACCTTCAGAGCGATACACTTTGCAGACACTAGTGGAAGCTGGCATATAGAAACACACACACACACACAGCACACACACACACACACACACACACACACACACACACATGCAAAGAAACAATACCGTTGAACTGGGGTAAAAATGTTCTCTGTTGGTCAAATCGATAATCTGGCGAAATAGTATCCAGGTATTACGACTGACGAACAAAACATATCAAAACAGATGTTCAACCGTAAACCAAAAACACACACATACTGATATATTTACTTTGCAATAGAATATCACAACTTTATTACAAATATAATATATATGTACAACAATACATACAGATTCAAAAACAATTATTATTTACATCACCTCAATTCAATACATTCTAAAATATATACAGCTGTAATGTACAATATGTACAAGTGATATGTGGACGGACTATCTAAAAATGCATAATTTATAAATTAAAAACAATATACAATCATTAATTTTGAAAGAGCAATTTGACTAGTGTAGTCAACAGGTATGTCCTTGGCAAACAATACCAACATAAAATGTTGCCAAAAGTATTTAATTTTGATCTGTGAAATCTTATACATGTATATGCAATTGAAACTTCAGAATTGTCAAATAATTTGTAAGTTTCAGTTTCAATACTAACTGTGCTTCCTTCTTGACAACGTTCATGCAAAATGATTGCAAAAGATGTACTAGCCAAAATGGGTTTGTTCTGTTTCGGTGCCTTCATCTTTTTAAGTGATTGATTATCAAACTGTGTATATAAACTTTATATAAATATAAAAGATTATTCAGAGAGGTGAGGTCGCTCTCTGTATTTTAAGATCACAACTACAGATCTGTAATTTTTAACAAACATGTCCGAAAAAATGAATCAGAGGGACTCAAACCTGTCATCTATATGATGGGTATATATGATTTAAAAACAAATGTATTGAGTGTATACTGTACATTTCGCAGTGGTTTATTTTTCGCAAATTTCATGACTTAACGCACGCGAAATTTTTTACTTCCTTATATTTCTGTAGAAAGTGAATACAAATGCAGTAAAATTGTGAAAATAAACTCTCACGAATTCCCAGTCTTGAAGCAAAATCGCGAAAATATATGCACGTGAAATATATGGTGTATACAGAATGAAAACAAGCAACAATTACCTTGAACTGCATGGATAAAGGTACCAAATATTGGATGTGGTTAAAGAGCTGTTGTCTATATTTCATATTCAATGAATTTAAGGATGTCATGTGACATGATCTGATTTCTCAACTATCATTATTTTTCTTAAAAACACACTATTTGGCCTCAAGGATGTAGGTGAAACTTTAAATTATGGTTTGCATAACCTTATTTTCTTAAAGTGTACCAATACCCTAAATATCAGATCTGTGTACAACTAGAATACACTAAACATAAACGCAATTCACCTGTCTTATAGCCCGTGAAGTAATCCATATTTTGATAAATCAGATCATAATGTGTACAATATTCCAGCACTTGTGCTCTGCATGGTTAAATTCTGCTCCGTAAGCACCGATTTATACGTGTGCACGTTCTGGCTATACACGTACGTTTTTGCTCAACTATCGAAGTTCAGTATTGATATTTATCTATACACTGGGTCTGTGTGTTAATTATCAAGACGTACGCAAACAAATTATTGATAGTGCGATCGATCGATTGATAGAATTGATTGATTGACTAGTCTACTTCAAGTCGTTATTTTTTTTACTTACTGTTTGAAATTTATATCACACCCCAACAAACAAAAATCGGAGAGATCCCAAGCGCTAATACTTTGCAGAGGGCATGCCACAAATAAATTCTACATATATAGTAAACAGATTATCCAGGGTAATAGTACACTTTAATGATTTTAGATTTAAGCAAATTAAGCCAGAACGCAATCTTTCGAAGATGTGCCTCCCTTTTCAAGTTTTTTTAATAATGAAATGATAACCAAAGGTCACAAACACAGAAAACATAATACCCCCTACACCACTCCATGACAAAGAACTATATTAAAGAAAACTATTATTACTAATTTTCTCCCAAATTTAATGCATTTCATGGAGAAAAGCCATGAACAGAATATATCAGAATTAGTGCAATCTAAATTAAAATTGATGAACACACACACACAGAATTCTCATGAATATTGATTAGTCTCTTTGATGTATAGTTATCATTAATATGCTAAGTAGGTAGAAGGAAAGACCTTTTTTGATTGAACAATTTATGGTGGTAAAGTTTCTGCCTCAGAAAATCTATCTTTCAAAAAAGCTGTCACAGGTACCTACACACATTTGTTTGCTCAGGTTGTCTGCTGATATTTTCTTATATGCTAACCACCAAAATGCAGACTTTTGGCAGGTCGACATAAAGCACTAATACGGTAAACATAACAGGGTAGTCTTTCAAGTCAATTCACTATATTGGGCCCTATCAGGGGACTTTCAAAAATTGCCACCCCTATTTCAACTTTCTTGGGTATTCAACATGAATTCTACGAAATATACCCCCTATTACATTCAGCAATTCATGGGTGAATATCAGTCTGAAAATCCAGGCCAAGAATGGCCCCCTTAATTGAGAAAAGTGGTACCTGCATGTGGGACACCTGAACCAGCAATTGGGGGGGGGGGGGGAGGGGGATTCGATTGTCCCATGACAATGAGTCTTTAAAGAGGAAATTATTACGATTGTCAAATTTGATTACAAAATATGTGATTGATGTCAACTACAGTAGACTAAAGGGTTTAAAGTCATAGGCTAACATTGTGGAGTTTCAATTTAAAAAATTGTAAAATTGTGTTATCTGACCTACATATAAGTGTTTAATTGGACAAATAAACACCCTAGAATACAAAAGTTTGGAAAGTTATGCTGCCACTGGAAAGATTTGCATGAATGAACAATTTGCACTCCAGTGGATGATAAAGTAAGTCTATAGGAGGAAATGGGCGGGTGAATCCGGTCAATTAGAGTGCTTGTAGATTTTCACTTTTTTAAAGCACTAAATTATCATTTTTAAATACAATTTTTTTTTCAGGGCTTTAGTTTTAGACCTTATCAAACACAGCATAGAGGATTATGTAGCTCACAATTTTTTTTAAACTGTGGTCAATGTTAGCCTGTGGCTTTAAGGCATGATTAAACAATGTTTCCAGTTTAAAGAAAAAAAATCTGAGCTACAGAATCCTTCATGCTATTGATGTCTTTGAAAAAGGTCTAAAAATGAGGCCTTGAAAAAAATTGTACTTGAAAACCATCATTTAGTGCTTTGTAAAAGTGAAAATCTGAGTGACCGATTTTACCACACCTGTTTTCCCTACTGTATTACAATTACCCCTTTGGAGATGATTTGATTTCAATATCACACATCCTATTACTCATAGAATTCTGCCCAAGATAACTTGTATTTAGTCCCTAATGAGTAAAGAGTCCATTGGATGCTTCAATCCTGTGTGATATTTACCCCTGATCTTGCTAGTGGCAGGATAACTTTGTGAAATTTTATATTCTAATTCATTGAAGCATTATCATATAGGTCAGACATCAAAATTCAATATTTAAAAAAAATAGTTGAACCTCCATAACATAAAACGACATCTGTAAAGAATTGTGTATCATATAAATGTCACTCTAGTTTGGTCATTAGCATGATGTACGTCGTTCTGAGTACACTTCTCAACCTGCCGTGGACTGGTTGTCTCCCGACGGACTGAGGGACGGGGGTTTGTAGAACGGATCCTTAGCCACCATCATATCGTGGAGTTTCTGATACGTCTCGCAGCCTCCCTGCACGCTGTTTTTCTGTACGAGATTGAAACGATATTACAGACAAATTTAACAATGTTTCAAGTTTAAAACTATTCTGAGCTACATAATCTTTCATGCTATATGTGTCTTTGATAAGGTCCAAAAATGAAGCCATGAAAAAATTGTACTTGAAAACAATCATTAAAGCCCAAGTTTAGTTTTGAGGATTTTTTTTTATTATTTGAAAGCTTTATGCCCAAAGGTCATATCACACCAATAACAGATTCTGAATGTCTTTCGTTTTTCTTTAATTGATTAATGAAAAACCTCGAAATTTTCGACTATATTTCACATTATAGCATCCAAAGGGTTAATAAAGTGTAAGGCTATCTGAGTTATACCACATTAGAAAGAGCATTTTTCATTAATTAATTAAAAAAAAAAACGAAAGACATTCAGAATCTGTAATTGGTGTGATATGACCTTTGGGCATAAAGTGTTCAAATAAGAAAAAATCCCCCAAACTTAACTTGGGCTTTAAGAGCTTTAAAAAAATTGAAATTTGATGAGTGAACATTCCAGTTTTCCCCCACAGATTGTTGTATCATAGAATTTTTTTTTTCCATGGGAGATAAACCTGTTAGCTACAGGAACCAGATGTGCCCTGTGTTAACTCTATAGGATTTTAGAATCTTAGAGGCAATTGGTTATTATACTGATATTTATCTTAAGTTTGTATATTTTGTCAGTGACCACATAGCTGTCTGAATTTTTGTGTTCAAGGTTTTTTTGTCCATTTAAATACTATCATATTCGTCAGATGCCAAAGTTTGACAATTTTTAAAGTGATGTTTCCACAATATTAAATATTGTCTTTGCCACCTTCATGAATACTTCACTATGCATACATTCTGACTTCTCAATTTGCACTTGTACATTCGATCAGATTTAGCTGGATTCAAGGTTATGCATATAGAATGAAACATATCTCATGTTCACATCAGGGCAGACTTTTTTGCTTTCCAAAAATTACCCTGCTGTAGAACAAGCTGGTATGATGTTTTGTAACATGTGATGGCCTTGTGATATCAATGATCACAATACAAAGACAAAGTTTTCTCTTGCTTTTACAAATAAAATTTGACTTATGCATAATTCACGGTGGATTTTCATCATTAAAAAAATACCCTTTACCTTTAATATCTTTTTTAGCACTAATGATGTAGCTGTGGAACAATTTAATACACTTTTTCAACATGCAATCTTTTACATTCAATTATTGAATTAAAAACAAATTCAAATTTCACTCCAGTATAATCGAAGGCAGACTTTGAAGCTTTACAAAAATGTTGAATATTTTCTTTAGAAAATGAATAATATAGACGTGGAAGAGATTATGACCCTTTTCAACATGTGATAACCTTTTGTGTCAATGATTATATCAAAAGAATAAAATAAAGATTCCTAAAGCAAATTTCAAAGCAAATTTTTTATGCTTTGCAAAGTACCTAATACCACTTTTTGTCTTTAAACAATCTAGCTATGGAACATGTTTTAAGGCTTTTCAACATTTAAAAGTCTTTTAATATCAGTGATAAATTTAAAAGATAAATTTTACTCCTGCACAATTCACAGCAGATTTTTAGGCTTTTACAAAATACCCAATCTTTAGTTTTCTTTTCTTTACAGAATCTAGCAGTAGAACAGTTATGTTTACAATACATTTTTAGGCTTTTACAAAATACCCAATCTTTAGTTTTGTTTTCTCTACAGAATCTAGCAGTAGAACAGTTATGTTTTACAACATATAATGTCATCAATAATCACCTTAGAAGCAAAAATTCTACTCATGCACAGCTCAAGGGAAATTCTATGGCTTTCACAAGAGTGTAAAAATTTGTTTCAATAAGTAGCTTTAGAACAAGATACCATAATGTTATGCACTATGTGACTGTCTTTTATCACCGATGACGGTCTAATAAAAAGACAAAATATTCTCAGACCAATGTTGTTCTTTGTCTAGCCACTTGCCGGGTGAAATAGTACTATCGGCAAAACATTGACACTAGGTACAGCCGTGTGTACACTTCGTGTTAGCACAGTACACCGTGATCCCCTGAAGTATTTACTCCATTTTGGATTTGAAATCCCGATCGTGTACCCTAATATAATCATCTGAAACTCACCAGAGGGACACTGTCCTTCTCAAACAGGCAATCAATCTAGTAATCAACTGCTTATCGCAATTATAAATATTCAAACACTAATTCGTCCAAGTGGGACTGTCGGTGTCGCACAAAATACGAACAGACACACTTCAGGATGAGTTCGTCTATTTTTGGCACGAAGCCGTGTGTACGAAAACGACCCAGACATGTTATTCTGAGACTAGTGGGTCATCATGGGAGTTGAACAGACTTTGTTGGCGGTGTCTTGTTTTTTTTCGTGGAGGTACTTACGATGACTGATAGTCTCATTAAGCCTTTCAGGGCAGGGTGAGGTGATAGATTGTTGAGAGTTGCTTGATACTGCACTGCCAGTAGCAATGCCTTCATGCCAGCTTCACCTATTTGATTGCCTGAAAATAAATCAATGATATAAAAAAAAAAAATGGATCAAAATAACTATATAAAAGATTAGGATGTATAACAAATTAAGCATAAATTTGCAACAAATGAAACTTTGACAGCTTTAAAGCCAAAACATAGTTATGAACGATCACGCAAAATGTCATCAATCTTTGTAGAGTGTGGTATCATGCCAAATATCAGAAAACAACTTACAAACCTACCTAGATTTTTTAGGATGATTGACATGCTGTGATTTGTAAAATGATCAGCACGCAAAAATGTCTGGACCTCGACAACATTCTTTATTTTTGATTTACGTCTCATAATTGTAGGCATTCCAGAGTGTGTATTGTTCAGGGCATTAATATTATTACGATAAAGGTCCATCAAAGAAATCACAACAGGTGAAAATTTCCTCCTTTTTTGCTATTTACTGAAACTATACATTGCTTTTTACTGTAAATTGATAGGAGACAACATGCGATAAAAACACTGACAATTCTTCTGTGCACCTGCTGCCATATTGATGGGTGTGTTTTTTTTCTTTCTGCCAGAGAACTCCTGCCTCAGGCATTTGGGGGGGGGGGAACTGAGGGGCAAGGTGTCATATACCATGGCTCAGGTGTTCCCATCAATTCACTATTTGGGTGTTACAATTTGACTTCAAATACTCAAAGTATCCACTAAAATAAGAGCAATGTCAACTCTAAAACAAGAGCTGTTGATTTGAACCCTTTTCACTTAAGTGGCATGTTTTGGCATATTCTACAAGGTTAAACTCTCTGTCTCTCCAATTTTCTAAATCTCAAATTCTGTGTTCTTGTACCAACACAATTTTCAGGTAAGTTGAAAAACCAAATCAGGAGCTGGAAAAGAATTTATTTTTGTTTCTTTAACAATATGTATTCTACTAAACACTTCCTCACAGAGTGTTGGTCTGAACATATGTACATGTATACTTACCTGCACATTTTTTCCAATTAGTTTCATGTTTTAGGGGTTTTGAATAACAAAATTTCAGATTGCTGTAAACTGTTGATTTTTTTTTTCTTTCTCTACATTGTTTCTTTAATTTTTTTCTTTTTTATTTCTGTGAGACAGAAAACTTGCCACCACAGATGAATGTAAGGCCCCCCCTAAAAAAAGTTATGTTGCCCTCAAGTGGGAAATTTTGAAAATTGGGTCGGTCGGTCAATCTTTTTAATGACATAAATAAAACTTGACATATGGACAGTTCTATAACTCATGAACGTCCGACACCCTTGTTTGGTACCTATATGAAACAATTGATTTTTAATTCCTCACAAAATGCATATAAAAATGCTGTTTTAAGCCACTGATTAGGAATTTTAGCAAATTCTAGCACAATTTTAGCACAAATCTGACATTGTTCCCCCAAAATGGTGAGTGTGTATATTTTGGGTCTGCTAAAAAAATAATCCTGACCTTGTTTTTCTGCATTTTACAGTCCGTTGCTTAGAAATAACTAAAAGAAGGTGGAGAGGGGTGGGACACGTACATGTGTTATGCATGGACAGTACTAGGCACACAGAGACGGTGCTACGCTGGACACCACGAGGGCAAAGAAAGAGGGGAAGACCAAACGGGACATGGAGAACACCTAAACCAGGGGTTCTCAAACAGTGGCGCGTGTGCCACTTTTGGCACATCAAAGCTGCTAGGATAAAAATAAAAATTTTGTAATTGTTTGAATATGCATTTAGGTAATTTACATTAATTAGAGCCATTCTGGGCCACTTAAAACGCCTCATATCTAAAAGCTTTGGGGGACTCTGCCCCCTCGACCCCCGCCAGGAGCCCTAAGCGGGCCCTTGGACCCCACGCCGCTAAGGCTTTGCTCGCTCCGCTCGCTTCGCGTGGTAGATATAGTGGCGCATTATAAATTCTTGATAACAAATTTGGCGCTTCAACAAAAATAATTGAGAAACCCTGATGTAAACAAACCAATCAACCAAGCTTGGAATGGGCTGGGGATACTCGCCCAGAACAGAATAAACTGGTGATCAGCTGTGAAGGCCTTATGCACTGATAAATGTGAAGAGGACTAAGTAAGTGCTTAAGGGCAACATGACATTTTTTTTTGGGGGGGGGGGTAATACAAGAAGACTTACGTGCAAGATTTAAGTTGATTACAGCTCTGTTCCCAGGTATCCAGAGTTGACCGTCAATTGATTCTGGTTGTTCTGCTAGAAGTGGGTTTATGGCTTCAAGAATGTCGGGTGACTGAGAATATAATGAGAAACAGAAATGGGGGAGAAAATGAGAAAAAATGGGAAACATATATGCTTGTTGTTGATTTCACTGATGGGAAAAAAAATCACTATTGGTATTTTACAAGCTGCTCTTTAGTCTTCTTTAAGGTGTTTTTTAGTAGTGGGTGCCTGCAAGCTTTAATTAACAATTTGGGAGAATGCCATGAAAGTTTGCTGTTCAATCATCTCTGTATTATCAAATTAATGATGAATTAGATTACATGCTTCAATTTATAATACAGCGTTGAAAAGCAACCCACCTTGGCATTGTAAATTCCATCTGTGAACCTTTCCTTCACGGGAGAAATTGTTGCTGAATCTCTAAATGTGCTTTTTTTTTTTACAAGGTACCCATTTGTTTGTTGGTAATGGATACATGACACATATACACTCACAGGAACAATTGCTCTGGCACCAAATACAAATACAGAACCTGGTTCCAACCATGATCCTAATGCTAACCTTAACCCTAACCCTACCCCTGACCCTAACCATTACCAAAATCCTTATGATAACTTCAACTCTAAATCTTTCATTTCAGAGATATTCTTGCTGGAGCAGTGATATGCACATGAGTGGTAAATGGAGTTGGGTACAAGAGTTTGGTGGTTTAAGGTTTTTCCTGTGTAATGTAAATCAGAACACCTTCAACTATCCCTCCCCCCCCCCATTCCACCTAAGTAACACAAAATATAACAATACACACAGACAAGATGGATAAATGTCAAATTGCTGAAAGTAGCATGATATACTCAGCAATATAAAACTAAAAGCCATGCCTATGGCACTTTTCATTCACTTCATTATGAATTCAATGTGTAAAAGACTGGCATCAATCTTTGAACAATGCACGCAGAAATGTTGAAATATTTACACTCATATTTAAAGAAGTTTCCCCATACATTAATGTGTATTTGGTGAATCCCAAACATTTCTAGCTATCCAACAATGAAAGTTCAAGCAAAATTTGACAAGCTGTTCACGAGATATGATTTTTTAACAATTTTAAAATATATATGTGTCGCCCTCTGTAGCTGGGTATTCTGCTCAAGCCTGTGATGTCATACCAGAACAACTCTCCATTGTTATTTTACATGAATTTTCAGAAATTTCAATTGTGGGCAGCTAGTAATAAAACAGTTGAACTATAGCACCTTGCAAAATAAATGTAGATTCATCTAAGCCCTCACATGTCCGAGAAACAAGGACAGTGATTGTTCATCTTTTATGAAACATTGAAAATTTGAAAATTCGTTACACAGCGCAGAACGGGATAGCGCCATCTGGCAAAATCTAGACACATCTCTAAACCAGCTGAAAAATGGATTAAAAAGTCTAATAAACGTCTAATAAACGTACGTGTTTGTTTTACAGATGGAATCGTTAGACAGCGCAGTGTGACTTAGCCTTAAGGTACATAGTGTAGCATTTCTTAATAAATTTTGACCTCAATGAAAAGATCCAAATTTTATAAAATAGCAGTGCAACTATTCAAAAATCCAATTATCAGGCATCTAAAGGTAAAAAAAAAAAAAACACTAGCCCTGCCCAAGGTCTGCATATAAAACAAAGAAGACAGAATAATAAAATAACACAAGCTAGTGAAGCTTTTGATTATCACCTTTTCACATATACTATACCAGTAACTATCAGTGATGCTAACCAAGATATTTTATGCTTGTGTGCAGTATTTGTCATTAATCATGCTGTCCTTGATAATATTGTTACAACCTAATTATTGGATCAAACATAAAACAATGTTTAATGGATGAAGACTAGTCACAATGAAGCCTTGGAATCACATGTCACCTAGTATGCAAACATATGGCTAAAATCTTTTGATCCATGTATACATTTGTCTACAGCATCCTGTATACAGCATATATTTTGTCTAGCAATTTTGATTAAAGATGGTAAATTAACTCGAGTTTATTTCCACAATTTGTATTGTCTGCATTCACTTTGTATACGCATAATAGAAAGTGAAAATTGTAACTGTTGTATAATTTGCGAAAATAAAACCACCATGAAGTACTGTATTTAATGTATGAAGTATATTGCATAAAGTGCAACTGAAGCTTGCATGACAACACAAATAGTCATACCATTTAAAACAGGCCCCAATGCAACTATAGTCTTACCACTTAACCTGTTGGCTATGGGAACTGGATATGTCCTGTGTTAACTCTATGGGATTTTAAGAATCTCAGATGCAATGGGTTAAAACAGGCCCCAATGCAATTAAAGTTAAAGACAAAAACTAAATGCTAAACATGTATTTGTTCAGAAAGGCATAAACCAAGTTTTACTTGGTGAACATATAAGAGTATGACAATTACAGTTAAAGCCCTAGTTTAGTTTTGGGGATTTTTTTGTTATTTGAAAGCTTTATGCCCCCAAGTCATAACCCTGCAATAATAAATTCTGAATGGCTTCAGGTTTTTTTATAGTTAATGAAAAATCTCGACGGGACCCCCGAGATTTTTGACTGTATTTTACATTATAGCATCCAAAGGGTTAAAAAGGCTTTAAGGTTGCATGTGTTATATACCTCACCTGTAAAGAGCAGACTCTGCTCTTTCAGATGAGGTATAACTCATATAACCTTCTTTTGTCTTTAGTTTGTTTTTTTGATTAATTAATGAAAAATCTCGGGGGGGGGACCCCCGGAGATTTTCGGCTATATTTTACATTATAGCATCCAAGGGGTTAAAAGGTTATATGAGCTATACCTCATCTGAAAGAGCAGAGTCTGCTCTTTCAGATGAGGTATAACACATGTAACCTTAAAGCCTTTTTAACCCTTTGGATGCTATAATGTAAAATATAGTCGAAAATCTGGGGGGGTCCCTTCGAGATTTGTCATTATTTAATTAAGCGAAAAAAAACTAAAGACATTCAGATTATTATTGACAGATGTTATGCTTGGGCATAAGCTTGGTATTAACAAAATCCCAAACTAATCTTCGGCTTTAAGAGCTTGTATATGTGATGTATAATTAAAATTCAGGGGTCAAGTGCTTTTCAGTTCAGGTGTTCTTAAAATCTTGTCATGCAAACTGACATGCTTGCATATGTGAAACTAATGTTTATAAGAAGGCAGAAATACTGTCACGAGGATAAAAAAAAAATCAGCACAAATTTGTGAGAGTATCTATTTACAGCAGTGTGTATATTGTGATATTTGTATGCAAGTACAAGAAATTGCAATAGGTTTACTATTCTGTTTTGTACCAGTGACTCTAACAACATAAATAATTTTGAAAAGGGAAGTCATAAACACTACAAAAAAGTGATACTTTAGAAAAAAAGTGAAGAAAACTACAAGGAATTCCTGCAGCTGTCTCACCTCAATTTCATTCTGTTTCTTGTCTTTTCCCTTCGTCTTCCCCTTCGCAGTCTTCATAGTTTCCGCTACATGAAAGAAACAAAAGGCACTTAATAGTACTTGTCATGCAAGAAATGGAAGAAACAAAGTATATCTTGATTCATGTTATTCAAGGATGCGACTGCTGAAATGCACGTATTAACTGTAGGTTTTGTTAATTGCGATGATATATTTTTCATTTCAACTGAGTTGAAGGAAATTTGGAAAATATATTTGATGGGATGCAAGACCCCAAATACCTATCTGAGAGTAATATATGACAAATGGAAATTTTTCCTTTTTGCATTTTAAGATAACCTTGTTGACTGTATTAAGATGCAAGATGTTGGGTGCCCAATACATTTATCTTCTCATTGACAGTTTGACATCTGTAATTTACATGTACTTGACAAATTATTTAACAAATTTGCCAAGGTTTGGTATTGTTTCCAGATCTTTTAAATCACTGGGATATGTTGTTTTAGTAAAAACACAAAAATCATAAAATTGACCCCAAATATAGGATGATATTTGAACATTTGCCACAAAGATGCACAGAAGTTTCTATGATAGAAAAAAAATCTTTCAGAATATTTCTCTTTCCAACTTGACTTCACCACCCAATCAATACCAATTACATACCCCCCCCCCAACAAAAAAACAAAAAAAAATGATTTTCTGGGTGTTTCTCATCCATCTTCAATCCAAATTGAGAGGAGGAAAAACTCTACCTTTAACACTGCCGTGATAACATGATCAATCTCGGATGTTTGCACGAGCTAATCAACGTTTAAATGTCATCCGCACCCGATAAAGGGGAAGTCGGAGAACCTTTCCAGGTGAACTGATTTTACTCAGTTGTGAAATAATTGACAAACGATGCCTTCGAGTCATTTTTCCGTGCACAACAGGTGCAGCTCACCGAATAATTTAAACACCCGATGAATATGAAGCCATTTCCGGGAATATCTGGGTTGGGCATTTTTAAAGCGACAGATAATTGCGTTAGGTGACGCGTCATCTTTGACAAATTCTTTCTGTGCATCCGGGCAGAAGTTCTCTGAGCACATTTTGCTCAGTTGGTGCAACTTCAACTCAGCATCCTATTATAACATGTGGTCAGTTGACTACACAGTGTAGAAGGAATGAAAGCAAAAATAAATGATATAGTGGTGGATAAGTTAGTATCAATGTAGACTTGCAATTAATGAATGGCTGACAACTAAAAGCTTATGAACGAGGTAGTCTGTAATATTTGATACAGCATAAAAACTGACTAATAAAGAAATGTTCAAATTGAAATTTGATGCTGAAATCTTTTAAAGTTTATACTGTGGCTCAAAATGTATTTTGTTTTAAAGGAATTTATAGGAGAAATACATGTTCATTTTGGAGTGAATACCACTTTCTCTCATTGACATTCTGTTCACAGCAATTGATCCAATGTTTAAAGTATTACCATACATCCAGATTTTTTTTTTTTCGGGGGGGGGATTATTATCCATAGGCTTCAATTTCAAACAGCAAGTTTGCTTATCCTCAGATATGCAGGCCGCAACAATTGTTGTTTTTACACAAAAATATGTCTTTATATACTTTGGTATATTCATGTTTTGACTGCACTATGAACCCATTGCTCAGCATAACAGGTCATCCCGAAATTCCCTTAAAATCATGCTTTGAATTTTGGGTGCTAATTAAGGGCAATTACACCCTTCCAATAGCAAAAGAGCCTACATAAAGAAACTTCCATTTTTTTTTCACTCTTTTGACATTTGGTATATCTTCTTGGACCAAGATAAAAAAAGGGTCATTTTGATTTGTATTTGTTAAAGAAATGAACCACACTCAAAAGGTAGGACCCATAACTGACAAGTTTCACTCTCAATGTCAAGTTTTGTAGTTTTCTTAATATTGCATTTGGTTGAATTGCAATCTGTTATATCAGTTGGGTCATAGTGATTGAATACTAGTAGAAGTAAGGCTATACATGTATCAAATATAATCAGAGATTTTATATTGATATGGACAAGTTTGATGTTAAAATTTTGGTTATAACATTAGCTTTTGGATCTGATTTTAAGACAGTTAAATCATTTTGTTGAAAGTGTTGCATACATTCCATATTCAGTTTTCTTTTCTGTTTGTCAAAAATGCACTTTCAATTTTTCATATCGATCTTGCAAATTTTGCAGAAAATCTGTGGCACAGAAAACTTCTGGCTTCTTTCAAAAAGTCAAAGGATTTTTAGCTTGCGGAAATTTTTTCCAAGAACACAAGTCTGGGAGTCTGTTTATCCTCACAGATAGAGACGGACTGAATATAAATTGGAAGGCCTACACAGTACGTGCTAAGAATTAGTTTGTAACATGTTACCGACATTGCCAAGAGTAATTAGTGGATTGAGTTCACCTAAGCCATAGCTATGAATATTATTGAATAAATTAATAATGAATGAATGCATATTGTATTGATACTTGATTTGTTTATGACAGAGTGTGAAACATATCACTTAATGATTATGTGAAATTTATGCAATATGTTAAGAGGCATAAAAAATAAAATAAACCTCTGATGGAATATGACACTCAAAAATGTGAACTACGTGGAAAATGGATATAAATGGTAATGCACGTATTTAACAAGTAAACTGACGAAAAGTCAAAGACACACTTTTAGACATTAGTTTGCATGGTTGTTTTGTAGTAGTGTTGGTGACGTGACAGGATTACACTGCAGTTATGAAATGATTTGAATATCTCATTCAGGTTCTTAAAATCTCAACAACAACAAAACACCTGTAAACAATGTGTCGAAGGAAATGAGTTGTATTATTGTTTGCTTGTTTAGCTTTTTTTTACATGAGTATGCTTTAAATTGAGGTTTATGAAATTAAAATATTTGATTTTCATGAGCATATATTTTGTAAGAATACGTAACAGTTGCTCTGCTTTTGGCCTGAAGTGAATAATAGTTTAATTGTAGTTACATGTACATGGATATGAATTTCTCATATTTCATAAATGCATTAGAATGTTTTCCACTCGATGCTGCAATTCTAGAATGGTACATGTATTTTCATTGTTGTTTTTGTTCATTTTTTTGGGGGGGGGTGGAGGTGGGGAGTGGGGATGGGGGTGGGCTTTGTTTGTTCCTTTGGAGTACGGTAGGCATGAGATGAATCCCAAAGCTAGACACTCTACACTTTAAGAACATTACAGATTTGATATTTAAAGGTCATATTTTTTTTTTTTTGGGGGGGGGGGTGTTACTGAAGGGTTTTCAATGGTTATGTTATCTAATATCAAATGTTGCAATCTAAATTTCTTTTCATTTGAATTTTAAATCAAGACATGTCTCAGTTGGGGTATTGAGTTTTTCTTGAACTGAAATGTTTTATTAATTCAAATCCTACCATTTATGAAGACATATATGCCCAGCACGAGGAAAGGAATACTGTGTAAAGACTATGTGTGTAATGTCATTTTGCCAGACATTTACATTAATTGATCGTTTATCATGAGTGTCAATTGGGTACACCATTCTAATATATGATGACATATATGGTACCCTGGGGTACCAAACAGAAATCTGCCATTTTGTTTAAAAAAAAAAAGAAAATCAGTGCTGTACCCTGGATTACAAAACTGTTGAAAAGTTATTTTTTAGTGTTCTTTTCAATGTTAAAAAGCTTTTCTTGCTCAAATGTTTTGTTAAGTGGTCTTTTGCAACACTTAAGGGCCTTACAAGAAACAACTTCAACATCATTTCCACTTTAAATATTTGTCAGTTGATGTCTGTATGTTGTGCCCAAGTGCAACACCTGCACCATTACTATACAACTGTACTTCTAAAGGACCCAAGAGGGCGCTACACAATATGGTACCCTGGGGTAAAATGGTACCCCAGGGTGCCATGTGGTGCATCATATCTATAGAAATAAAAACATTGTCAGCCATACATTATGCAAAAGTTATAGTTTGTCGTGTTAGAATCTTGATAAGATGTAAAACTATCACACAGAGGAACCACATCTTAGAGACGTGTAAACACACTCTTGAGTACACACAGTCACATGCATGATTAATGAATAGAGATGGAGTCAAGGCCGGATTATGCCAGCCTTGGGCCTTGGCCTTGGACCTTGGCCTTGGACCGAGTCACATGTACAAAGTCTATGGGAACAATATTTTTCCAGCGGCCTCATGACTTGGAACTGTTGGTCTCGACTCCATCCCCGTTAATGGGGCATTGCAGGTTTATAGCAAGTTGTTTTTGAAAAGAAGCAGAAAAATCTGATGAACACATCAATGAAAGTTTATAAAAATCAGGCAAATTTCAATTAAGTCATCGATTTATGAAAGTTCTTATGGAACCCTCCATTTGATTTGTACACAGTATATCACTAAATTTGTATTTTCTTGAATATTTTGTGCCAGGACAAATTTATTTCACTTAAGAAAACCTGTGGAAAAGTGTTACTTTGAACATACATACATGGATTACAGATCTTAAGAAATAGTTTCTTCAGAAAATATGAAAAATTTCACAAATTTACAGCTTAATTTGTTTATTTGCTTGATATTTCTCATAAATTCACTGATGAGTTTTGTTGATTTGTCTGATTCTTTTCAAAGCAACTTGATATCAGCCGGGAACTCCCCTTTAAAAACGAGTTACGTGAAATATGCAGCAAACTTGTAAATTGCAAGTCAATTCACTGCAAAGGTGTCTGATGCAAGAAAATAAGAAGGCACTGCACAAACAAGTATTCACACTGCACTGCAAATATTGTTATATGTATTTCATGAGAGCTACTGCTCCATATGTAAAAATAACGAAATCGTAATATACTCAATTAATATTAGAACTGACAGGCGATAGTGGTTAGTGAAATGAAATCCTATACAGGCAACACAATAAGCTGGTACAATACACAGGACTGAGTTTACAACGCAAATATAAACTAATCAAAGGCAGCTGAAACAGACACTAATTCCAGGTATAAAGAAAAAAATATTACTTTTATCAACCTAAACCTAGACCCAATCCCCGTTAACTTACATTAAAAGCCTTGCATGGAACTTCATAAAAGTTGTTAATATTAAATCTCCAAAGGAGAGACCAGATGTTTACTTTCCTATTGTGCTTTTACAGATAAATTCTGAGATAAATATCATGGTGAAAAAAAGATTATATTTATATATAAATTATGTTACACCATCTGTTGCACTTAGTCAGCCAGATGAGTGTAACAAGAGATGAGGTTTGTGGCCTCATATATTTGAACAATTACAGGGGCAAATCCAATGTCAAAATGCACATATGATCCAAATTCATGATGTATTCAAATACTGCAAGTCATATATCATATGCATTTGATAAACACAATACTAGATTCATAAATATATTGTTTTCTTGTCAAAATTTTTATTGTGGTTAAGGTTTCAAAACAAAGATCTACTGACCTTTGTAAATTGAAATAATTTTCATCCGTTTGTGCAGCTTAGGCGCTCATTAGCAAAGTGTAATATTGATTATACCACAGACGTTTATGTCGCTGGAGTGCATTATACATGGGGCATGTCACCCCATGGCAGCCATTTTCTTTGGCTGTTACTATTGCTGTCTGACACAAGTCACTCCCATCATCTTTTTTTTTTACTGACATTAAATGAAAACCAAAGAAACATCCTCCAATACTTGTCAGAATAACTTACAGGAAGATGATGCAAAGTTCCCATTAAAATTTAGTCCCCAGAGAAACCAGAAACAATTTCTCACTTTGTCCCCAAAGGCAAGATAAATGGAGAAGACGAAGGGCTCATACATGTAGTAATTCATACATGCCATGCACACTTTTTTCCAAAATGAGAAAATGTCAATGAAATTTCGTGGTTTAGACACCCACAGTTCTCAATTCAACTGGAATTGACTATATATGTATACATTGATATAGTCATAACCACACGCATTTTATTCAAAAACGCAAAAAGCAATAACTATTCATCTTGATATAAGTTATTCATTTTCCTCACACAAGGATGATTTGCTATAAAGAGAACATTATATAATAAAGATACCACAGAAAATTATAGAGAATAATAAGAAACAAACACACCCCTTCACCTAACTCTAGACAAACGAGGCGCTTATAGCTATTGCAAGAGGTGTTAGTGAGGTGTAGAGGAGGTGAGAATGGAATGGTCAGATGGGCGGCTGTTGATGGATTTGATAAATGCTCCCGACTTTTACGCGACCCTGACGTCGACAGTCGTTAATGTGATTTGGAAAAGTCGTAGGCATGAATCGGTGATTAAAAAATCAAACACAACACTACACAGACAGACATACACTCAAAAAAATGATAAGAAGTCAGAATTTTGTGCTGACCAATTTCTACCACTACAAAAAGGACATTGTTTTGTTATTAATAGCATTCCAGTGCACTTGGATGACCTTGTCGTTGTGTCTGCCAGAAGGAATGTACATAATGTGCAAAGTGTATTAAGCCAATGGCCTTCTGCCGGGAACATAACATTGTAGTGGAATATGAGTTCAGTGTCCTCTCACATCACCGAGAAAAAAAAAGTATTTTAACAAATGCACTTTTGCCTAGTATCACGTATATACATTAACTGATGTTGTGATAAGAAATTTGTGGCAAAAATATGAATGAGTTATTTTGATATTATTGAGTTATGATTGGAAAGTGCAGTCAAAACATTTTGAAATCAATAGTGTACACTCTAATCAAAATTAGTTGACACGATGATTCAATTTATCCATGCAACTGATTTGTGCATGTTAAGCCATAATGCAATTTGAAGAAAGTGAAAATAAAAATTGAAAACAAAATAAATAAAATGGCATTTCGTTGAATGACATATTGCTTGAATGATTTAGTTGCGTGCTCACGAGTGAGATAAAAAATATGTTATTTGACTTAATGAGTGTAAAAAAGGTTTTGGTGTTGATTTGTAGTATATAAGCTATACATAAATTTCACAATCCCCTCACAAACAAAAATAAAATCATTTGTCCAGATGTAAATTATTTATCCACAAATCTTAGTATGACCATCCACGATCCCTAAAAAAATATAAAATAAATAAATGGACAAGAATGTAGCTACACTCTGAACAGGCTAGACATATTTGATGACAGTAATGATAATGATAGTGACGATGATGATGGTGATGATGACGATGATGATGAGGATGATAAAACCAATGTTGATGATGATGTGGTTGAGTATAATGATATAGATGAGTGTGTTCAAGGTGGTGATGATGATGACAATGATGATGATGATGACAACAATGATAACGACGATGATGATCATAATAATGATGATCATGATGCAGATGAGTAAAGCTTACTTACTTAGTACAACTACTTTTGTCTAATAAACTAAAACTAAGATCACACCCAAAACCATGAACAGAGATGTTTCATTGAATAGACACGTCAGAATTATTTCCTATAATTTCTAACAGCTAACTTGTTATCTAAATTACCCAATCTTATGTATAATGATATTGCAAAGAAGTAAGACAACAAATTTGTTTTCTGATTTTGATTGATGCTCTCATTAGCTCAATACAAAGTTCTGTCTTTATAGAATTTGGTGAATCCGTAATGAACAAGCCCAAGGTGCGAGAAGAGGCATATGCATTTTATATAATTACACTTATATAATTGGAATGGGGAAAATATGCATGGATTTTGTACCATACTAATTTCTTTGAATTGCATAGAAAATGTGACCAAATTATAAACAAGGCTCCAAAACATAATATCCAAATACTCAGTGTTCAGAATTTTCATAGAATACTTATGACACAATGCACTTCTACTACATTTGAATTTTTTAACCACTAACAGAGAGCAGAGAAGAATCAATCTCATTTCTTCACTTTCATATGTTACTGTCTTTGCAATATCACTCTGTTGTTATTTGGAAGTGGCAGTAAGTTTTCTAAACTAAGAAATAAATCAAACAGTACTTCTAAAATAAAAAAAAGTTGAAATCAAAGAAAAGCTGTGAAACCTCTTGACCCATGTCGCTGTGTGTCTGTTAGTTTTGGTGAGTGGTGTGGTGTGCAGCATAGTGTCCACATCGTCACGTGAAGGGGTGGGCATGGGTGGGGTGAAGGGTTGCCCATGCAGCAGGGGGTGGGGTGGGGTGGGGTGAAGGGTTGCCCATGCAGCAGGGGGTGGGGTGGGGTGGGGTGGGGGAGAGCAGGAGACAGATGGGGGTGGTGTAAGACGATGGAATGGTAGGGGGAGGGTATGGATTTGGGAGTGACGGGAGGTAGGGTTGTGGGAGAAAACATGAAATAAACAAATAAAACATCAACATTAAAATAACGATAACAGATTGTGGTTACTGTCATTAGATATTATCAAACAGTTAGAAACAAAAACTTGTACGATTAGAGCCAGACACACATAAATTGGATCAGAAGAAATTTACAGTTACGACATCTTTCCTGTAACTTTTAACTCTTGTTTAGAATATATTGCATTATAAATTCAAGGAATACTGAGTTGAATATGTAAAACTTGCAAGTAGTTTCAGAGGCAGTTACTTTTAAGGTGTTTGTTAATGTACATATTTCATTTTCATATACATGCAAGTGCAAACTAATTAACTTGCAATTGTAATGCATATTATTATGTTCTACACAGTATTAAGTATTACATTGCACAATATAAAATAAAGAGGGGAGGGGAGGAAACAATATCATGTTAAAGAAACAGATGGTATTTGGTGTACTAGATGGCAATCAGAGGATAATTGAGAATTCTAGGCTGCTAGGGAATGCAACAGAAAAATCAGAGGACAAATATGAGAGGTAATATATTGCTAAATTAAGATATATTTCATAAGAAATATATAATTATGAAGAGCTACAGAGAGAGGGAGAGAAGAACAGATGGAGCGATAGGTATATATGTTCAAAATCAGTGCATACCAATTGATACTGAGGATGTTCGACTGCCACCTTTTGGGAATGATAATGCACAGCGGGAATCACAACACATTTTAGTGTGGGTGGATGCAGGGTGTATCACATGACATATGTAACAAAAAAAGGATGGGCGCACATCGCATGCATATTTGATTCAAACTGCAATATTTTATTTACAAGGAATTATCATGCACTTGCACACTCTCACTTACATTCACTCCCTTCCCTAGCCCTTCCTATGGTTAATAGAAACATAAATGAAATATATAAGTATATATACATATATATATCCATAATGTACATGAGGAAAAAAAATCAAATTATCATTTACGTGTCACTTTCATGAAGTGGTTTCTATTTACAAATAACATTGATTTAGCACAACATTGTGTGGTGGAGAATGCGATGTGACAGTCAGAATATTCCAGATGTTTTTTAAATGGTATTTTTGCGACAAAAAAACAAATCAAGCAGTTGAAAGGTTCCAGCCTTAGATACTTGCGTGCATTTGTAACATTGTTTTTTTTATGTGTGTACAGCATCATGTGCATGGTTCAACACACACACACACACACACACACACACACACACACACACACACACACACACACACACACACACACACACACACACACACACACACACACACACACACACACACACACACACACACACACACACACACACACACACACACACACACACACACACACACACACACACACATACACACACACACACACACACACACAATACATAAAGTGATAAAGAACACAAATGAATATTAAAACATAACATGAGAGTCGTGACATCTGTAAAACAATCTAAAATGAGTGAATGAAATGGGAATGAATAACATTTTTTTCTCAAACTGAAGTTTCTTACAAGCATAATTGAAGCTTTGCTAAACTTTACGTGACAAACTATATCAATATTGCAGAATAAATTTGCTGTTCATCTCTGTATTATCAAATTAATGATAAATAAGATCAAATGCTTGATCTGTTATTTTTTAATGACTCAGAAAAAGATTGACCCAAACCTTTCATTCATTAATATATCAATATTACTTAAAATGTGCTCTAAACCTGGGGAAAACGAGATAGTAATGTATTGTTCTAAAGAAAAAAAATCAATGGACAAGGAAAGACAGAAGTGGAATGAAATTCGTAATACTGGCACAAGAACAAAAGAAACATGATTACAAAAAAAAAATGTTGGAAAGAAATAAAAAAAAAAAAGATAACTGAATGGAGCACTGGTCTAGTATGAAATAAATATTATTACAGACATTATCATGAACTGATCAAAAGACAAACTACTGAGCACAGTTAGGTACAAATGGAGTCAAACTCTGCTGCCTGAATCCAATAACCCCCTACTGTTTGTACTGTCACCCATTTGTAGCTGCAATGTTTATCTGCCCCATGTTGGATTTCATTTAAATTGTAAAACTTACAAACCTACTAGTTTCTGTAAAATAATGGATTAAGAGAAAAAATACAAGTCAACATACAGACAGTGAAACAGCGTTGGTAGGGAAATGTCGGTGGGGGTGGGAGAATTCTTATAGGGCTTTTTATTGGGGGGGGGGTATTTTCGTTAGCAACAGATCTAATGCGGTTACAGAGGAAGTGACCAAATTATTAATAAGAAGGATCGATTAGTTTGACAGCGCGTAGTGACGCAACAGATGGGGTGCACAGCGCTAAAAAGATCGGACGACGGTGTTAATTCCTGGCAAATCTCATCTATTACTGTCAAGTG
>JZLH01S0605228.1:0-11704 GCA_001188425.1 Eucidaris tribuloides | reverse complement strand
TATATCAAAATTGGAGACACATACATTCAAAGCCTGTCAGAAATATCAGTCACACTCCATCACCATTAGCTATCGCCCATTATGAGCCACCGTTGCCTATATGTAATCTTATGGGTTGTTTATTCTTATTTCAGGGCGATTAGGCGAGTCTACTAATAGAATTGGATTGCGTAGGAACTGTACGATATGCTCATGAATGTATATTATTTTGATAAGCCTACTCCGTATAGATCGAGACACAAATCGTAAGCTAGGGTTGTATTTGAGTGTGATATTCTCATGAGAAAATGCTAGTTAACAGAATATTCTGCGGAGATAATGGAATTGAAGATAAATTTTCTATCACCGAGCGTTGGTCCAACTTCCCCTAATCAATCACTGATTTTCAATGATCTCTTTCAAAGAGTATATCTATAACACCATTTCCTATGCACGTTTCTTTACCTGTGTGTACCGCGAGGAAGCTAGGCCTATGATAGATCATTCTGCCTCAGTCATGCGCCAGTGTTTATGTGAGCAGTGGAATTGGGGTCATGGGTGACATAACTGACGGACAAACAGGCGTTCTTTCATCACCAGGGCCTGCCCTAAACAAACTCTACCAGAAAGATGGTTGTATTTTCCCTGTATTTAGCAAATTACTAACAAACGGTTAACTTAAACTTAAAACAAATTCGAGTAAAATGATATGTGGGTGCAATATCCCCAACGTTATGTGGAGATTATTTTGACCAAAATTTCAAGGGATGCATAGGCCTAGTTTTAAGTGCTTACAATTTTGTTATATATGTTATACAATAATTCAATTCAAAATCTAACCGTCACTGTATAATTCCAACAAAACCTGAGTTTCCAGCTCCTAAACTTTGTTAATGGGACCGAAAAGTCGAATATCGTGATGTTTTCGAGCTGGCCCGGCTCGGGTAATATTCGGAAATGCCGGTATATTTTCGGAAAACGAGCGCGCACGAATTGAGTACATTTCCCTGTGCAGCACGCAGTCAACCGAAGTAAGGGGAACTGCACACGGCCCTACCTTCAACGGCAATTCTGCTCGCAGCTCCACGATTGTTGTTACGCGCGGCCTTGCAATAGGGGCAAACGAATGGTATTGAACGTACATGGATTACGAGCGGCGCATCCCTTTAAAGTTTCTTAGATTGTATTTTTTCTGTACACCAATGCACTTGCACAAAGTTAATATTGAGGCATGAAAAAGAGGTCACTGCCTTTTAAAGGGAAAGTTCTCCCTGAGGTCAAGTTGGTGTTAATAAAAGCAAAAGAATGAGAGAAACATATTAATGAAGGTATGACGAAAATCCATCAAAGAATATAACAGAGTTATGGAATTTTAAAGTTTTAAATTTGTGACGTCACATACGAGCAGCTCCCCATATGTCATGTGATATAAATTCCATAAAGTGCTGTTTTCTCTGTTTGAAAATGGTTTTACCTGTGTATTCAATGAATTAGCAGAAACTTTATTTTATGCAGGCTTGTATGAAAAAAGCCAATCAATTATCATGAACCACTAAAAAATGACAATTTATGGGATTTTGTATTACATGACATATGGTCAGCTGCTCGCATGTGACATTTTTTAAAGCACTAAATTATCATTTTGAAATACAATATTCAGGGCTTCATTTTTAGACCTTATCAAAGACACTTGCATGAAGGATTATGTAGCTCACATTTTTTTAACTGTGGTAAATGTTAGCCAGTGGCTTTAAACACGAACTATGCGTCTTGAAAGACTGGAGGTGAACACCGTAACAGGATCTGTCATCATGGTGAACGATGTGGGACAAAGGCCGAGGTGAAAAGACTTAGACCTATACTTAGACCTAAGCTTTGGTTCTGACAACACCGAGATCGATGGAATGTCTACACAAAATGATGTGTGATTGTTATAGGCTGTTTTTTCCGAGATTTCAATACACAAATACAAGTACTACAACATTAAAAACGATCTCATCAAAATTCACACATTTAATTTGATCAATTGAAATCAAAATAGATTATCTTAATACAGTGTATACAAACTCGGCTCGTGAGAAGCATAGAATTGAGGCCTCCATCGTCAAAATACTTCTATGTACTACAACTACTTCTACCTTCCTTCACGTATTTGACGGTCTATAGTGTTACACGCCGAGAAACTCGAGAAATGTCCATTCGTTCCAACCAACACACACACAAAAAAAAAATAGATAAGTTAATATGAATAGGAGGCTGCCAAGAATTACCCAGGTAGCACATAATGTTTTTGAAACATTTCCAAAAGGTCTCAGAAATGTTTACCAAATAATGTTTTTAATAACGTGTTTTTTTTTTACATTAATACAATATTATAATCCTCATGTTTAACATGTTTATAATGTTTACTGAAAAATGTTTTAACGGTCGGTTTAAAGACATTTTTGAAACATCGTAATAACATTTGTAGAAAATTGTTCAATATTACATAAGACTGTAATCTTGATCATCACAAGACCATACATTTTGATATATTTAAAAATGTTTTCATAACTTTTAGATAACATTATTATGATATTTTAATGATGTTTTTGTGCTACTGGGGTAGGAACGTATAATATTTGATGGTGTCTGTCCATTTTTTTTTTTTTTTTGGATGGGGGGGGGGGACAAAAGCAAGAAAAGTGTCGAAAAAAAATCGGCGCGATCTATGCGCCCAGCTGCAATAAATAATTCTGCCCACCAAGCGCGCGCCCTAAAATGAACAATTGTATATGCTAACTTTATGTTCAGTTTACTGGCTTTGTAGTGACTTGTGCTGCTTTTTAAACGTATCCTTGCATTACGTTTTATGATTTTCTTTTCAAGTTGTCTACGGATCGACGCCCCGCCCCCCCCCCACACCATGGGCATCTCGCCATTGTGTAGTTTCAGCATTTTCCATATTCGGAAAATGGCTCAGCCCGCTTCATAATGTTACGACGGAAAAGCGGGGGGGTGGCTATCCCGATGTTTAATAATTGTTCAAATTGCGCTCCTCATTAGGCAATTAGCAAGAGTGGCAGTATGGCCAGTAACATGTACTCACAAAGATTAATTGTGGGAGTACGCTAGATCTTCACTACGTTGTTGTTTTGATTTCTGTTGTTTCTGTAACACACACACACACACACACACACACACACACACACACACACACACACACACACACTATCTCCCCTTTTGGTATGATGATGATAATACATGTAGACTGAAAGACGAAACCTAATAGGAGTGCGAAGTATAAGGGTGGGGTACAGAGAGAATTTGCCTCCCACGGTAGAGAAAATGTTGATATTTTAGTCAAAAAGCTTAATGTATTATGGTTTATTTTATTTTCTGTTATGAAAAACACTTTACAAACCTTTAGGTCTAAAGATAATTGTCTTGCTTCACCTATAGGCCTATTTGTATCAGTGATTTGAGACCGATTTGGGTTCAAATTGGAAAATTTCCTTAAAAGATATGGATATTTTCTGAAAGGTCATGTTACCTGCACCACGATAGCCTGATAAAGTCGCACATGTTATGAAACATAAACACAGAAAGAAAACTACTTTGGGTGAAAATATAAATACATGTATTCAATTTTTTGCAACATGTGAAGGGTATAAAACTTTCTATTTTTGAGAACATTTCACTTTCATTCATTATATCATAATATTTGGCACTTTCTTTACATTTGGGTTGGCGACTTTATCAGGGTATCGTAATTACGGGTCACATATATCTATCTCATCTTTTCAAATTTGAGGGTCAGAAGTGATTGGGAAGTGCGATTTTTTGAAAGATAAATTAACATGACCATGTTTTGGCTGGGGTTTGAAACAAATGCTCGCTACTGGCGTCATCCAGAAAAAAAAGGTGCCCAATTTGTTCACAATAGCAGAACCAGTTTTGGAAACTTGTCAGAACCATTTTATGTAGAAGAGGTTCGTATGAGAATGAGAACCTTAAACGGTGCTGACAAGAATCTTTTGTTGATTATAAGCCCCCCCCCCCCCCCAAAAAAAAAAAAAACTGGTTCCACTATTGTGACAAAAATGGTTCTACGGTGAACCTTTTTTCTTTGAGTGTATAATACATCCCTGCTGTATTATAAATCAACTCAAGCTTATACCGGTGAAGTGCCAGCCAATGAAAGTAATTGCGCAAAATTCCAACTTCATCCAGTTACAGCTATTTAGCATTTCATGTGTAGTTGGATTTTACCTTAATGCTCTTACCTCCCACATGAATGAACACTTTTTTTACAATGTAAAAATACTAAACATTTTTTTCTAAACACTTTTCTGCAGCACTTTATAAACACTTGAATACGTTTATCTGGAAATCATAAACATATTTAGGTAGAATATAGGCCTATATGATATCAAAAGTTTTGTGTTTGATTCTGGAACACTTCATAAACACTTGAACACGTTTTATAGATGTTGAAACTCATAAACACGTCAACGAATATTTTTGTGAAGATCTGAACACTTAAGTTTTAGGTGTTCATAAAAATGTTTGCTGGTGCGTTTATGATTTTCGACACCCAAACACTGAAACATGTTTATGATTTTATATCCAACATGTTCAAGTGTTTTACGAAGTGTTCCTGAAATGAACACGTATTCCATATAGGGATACACTATTTTTTTTTTTTTTTACTAAACGTGCTTATGATTTCCAGATAAATGTATTCAAGTGTTTATAAGGTGTTACAGGAAAGTGTTTATAAAAATGTTTAGTACCTTTACAGTGTAGGTTGCCCACCCCCCCCCCCTCCCCCGGCTTATTTATGTGACGAACTGATGATCCAAATTTGTACGGTGTTTTATGGGTTTGCTTTCTCCATCTTTGACAAATTTATTCATTAATTGAGAGCATGGAGTGTATTAAAAAATCATATAAGACACCACATATTAATTTTCCAACTCATGGTGCCTTTTGTGGTGACAGATCAAAGTTAGTAAACATATTTGTGGGCGAAAAGCGATGACGCAGAAAGTACCCTTTATACCCTTTCGGTATCACATGCAAAGGGTGTGGACTAGCTTTTGTCACAATTGTAATGAGCAGGTATTTTTCTGGGATGTAAAATCAGTTCAAGCGGATTTTGCTAAGGAACCATACAAAAACAAATTCAAGTCGTTAGTAGACTTTGAAGAGATTTTTATAAGATTTGAATTTAATTCACAAACATTTAAAATTTGTTTTTCTTTCTTTTATCAAAACTTAAACGATTCGTCTATGATGACAATCCTTCGGGATTAATTTCTAACACAATGTAATTTCGAAAGTATAAGTTGGGCCTAATTCTAATTACATATATGTTTTGAAAAATAGGACGATGCTGCGTCTTAAATATCGTTACGTTGATCCCATGCATGCATGCGCTTGACAGCTAAACGAGACAGTACCCCTCCACGGATACCTCTTAAAGTCGAAATCATACGTGAACTTACACACTCTTACAAGATTAATGGAAACGAAAGTTGTGTAGCATTATGATTATACACACACACAGTCTTTTCATAGCAGTTTCCGACGGAGAAAGCGACAATTGTGCATTCATCCCTGCGGAAAGCAAGGCCAACTTTAAGAAAATAATAAGAAGGAGGTCAACATCGCATTTTAGCGTACAAGGCCCTCGGGATCAAAAGACAAGTGGCCCCTTATGTTGTACGAGGTGATTTTTTTCCTTCGGGTGATGGTTCAGAGAGAAGAGGGAGGCCTTCCCCGTGAACGAGTTTGGACGATGTGATTTTCGACGGTTGACAGCCGGGGTTGATGCCCGACAAGCCCCCGGGGACGTACTTGGAGTTGCCGTTGGATTATTTCAATATGCGACGACGCATCCAAAGTACGAGAGAGACCAGGGATTCGGTGCAAGGCTGAAAAGGGTCTTATTAAACATGTTAAAGGAAGGTTTAAGTTTGGCTAAACGGTTCAAACATGAAATTTCCTCATATTGCATATTTTTCAGATGGACCTATGTCATCTATCAATGCTCTCGAAATTACTCCCTGAAACGTTTCTATAAAAAAATATAATAATAATAATAAATGGAATTTTTTGCTCCGTTATCCATTTTGTTTAAATGCTCAAGGCGCTTTATACAAAATAACAGAAAGAAAGAAAAAAGTGACATAACAAAAATAATTTGCACACCGCAAAAAAAGAAAAAAGTCTGCCTTCAAAATGCACAACTAAACAAGTGTGTTTTTAGGTTACCCTTAAAGGACGTCAAAGAGTTGGAGTCCTTCAGCTCCTGTGGAAGTGAATTCCACAGGGCTGGTCCGGCATGAGCAAAAGCTCGATCCCGTAAGACTTTTTAGATAATGAAACATGTAAAAGACCAGAATTGGAGGATCGTAGGGATCGTACAATTTGGAAATGATGTAACAGAGACTTGTTGTAATCAGGGGTCTGTTCCGTTGATAGTATGATAAAACAAAAGACGTTCCTTTTACGCAGCACTGTTCTTACGGGGGGGGGCGCTTTAGGGGGCTTAAGCCCCCCCCCCCCCCCCCCCCAAAAAAAAAATAAATAAATAAATAAATAAATAAATAAAAAATAAAATTGCCCAAGCCCCCAAAAAAATGTTGAAGGGTAAAAAAAAGCGACTTTTCGGCGACTGAGTTGATCGAAAAAAAATTGACCTCGAATTTGGAATGGAAAATTGTTCGTTATAGATCTAGACTACTCACCGAGCAATACACATGTTTATTCCATGCATACATTGCCAGTGGCAGCACAATTTTCCAAACTGTTGTATTCTATAGGATGTTTAATTTAGCTCAGATATCAAAGTTTGACTTTTTTTTATTAAAGTTCAAACATGGTAAATTGCTGTCTTTAATGTTGGTGTGGCACGACAATACCATACTGAGTGAAATATTGACGAAAAATTGATGTGACTAAAACTATAGGGCCTATATTATAGGCCTGCTTTTGCTTAAAGTGGTAGTCCATATTTGGGTTTGATTTCGAATCAATCTATCAATCGAATTTTACAGAATGAATATACTAAATTGAAACATTACTAGCGTTTCTGTTGCAAATGATTTCGTACAGGGCAATGTATTCGTTCGGTGAAAGAAACGCATTGTACCTTGGGTAACAGCTGGACGGATGCGCGAAGGACACTGCATCTTTTGGTCCTGGGAAAACTTTGCTCAAAACCCAGGCTTGATTCAATTTCTATTTTCAAAATGCACTTATGTCTTTTGACAAACCATGGAACCTCATAGGAATTTGTTGTCAAATAATCTACTTAGTGCTGACACGGCGTTCTGGACATCCATCGATAGATACTTGAAGGTAAGCCACGGATTAATCAGCCACGTGTGTCGACTTTTTCCCCATGGCAACTTGTCGACCAATTTGTCTGATAGTCAACGACACTGTTGATCACAAAAGAGTGCGAAAAGGGCCAGGTGACGAAAGACACGGGTGCTTGATACTGGTGCTTGATACAGTGTATGGACTAACCGACTTTATCGGCATATAAAAGACTAAAAAGAGCAATAATTTCGGATCATAATGAATTTGTTTTAAGTGGTCCCTGGAACCTATAGGCTACAGTGATATCAGTGCCCTATACGTCACGGTAGCCATGGAGAGAAAGGGAATGAGTTCCCTACCCCCTAACCAAGTTACATAACAAAAATTGGCAAACGAGAGGAAAGAAAGAAGTGAGAGCAAACCGAGTTGAGCATGTTTGTCTCCTTATCTACCCATTTTGGGGATCAGACGACCTTTTTGTCTCTCTCCCATTTTTTTCTTGGCAGGTGGAAGCAAGTTAAGCATCTACCCGCCCCCCCCCCAACACACACACACACACACAAATCCGTACCCCACAGCGTGAAATTTACCATGCACTCATTCCCTCTTTCGTGAATTTCCATCATTATTGTGTATGATCGTATGATCGCTTTACCCCAAGGTGACGACGAATCGCCTCTTATTCTAAACTTAAAATTCTACATGTTCCCCATTGGCCCAAAAAACATTGTCTTGGTCTTTCGTACTCATATTCACATTTATTAACAAGCTATATTTTAAATGTATTTTTGTTATCTTCTATTTCACTTCTAATGATCAACGTTCGATGAGTATGATTGAGCAAGCAGTTTTCCTTCGACTGAAGATTTGTTATTGCTTTTATCATGTACATAGAAGAAACTGCATGAACACTGGAAATTTGAAATAAGATTTTGTTTCTATGTAATTCCGTTTAGTTTTGTGCATGAATTTCATTTGATTTTCTTCGTCCCCCCCCCCCAAAAAAAAAAAAAAGATAAGGATAATGTGTGTACAGTATAGAATGATCTCTGTAGGTGTATCTCGACCATTTTTACTGCTACGAAAAGTTTGATCTTATTCGCCGAAATTGCAAAGCGTGGTCGAAAAATATGGTGAACGATAACAAACAATCCAGCGGTATGACCAGGCCGGGGTTTTGAGTAGGTCACGGGGTTGAGGGGTGACGGGCCCGACTGAATCTACGTCATACGACGTAAACACTAGACAATTTGGGAAATTCTTAAAGGCAGTTTTGTGGAAGTTCACTTTAGTTAGTGTTAAACTTTAGGACCTGAGCTACATGATAGTGGATGAATGGACAATAAACATTAAACACCACAGGATACAAAAACTTTAGAAAGTTAATATTGGCAGTGATTTGGCACTTACAAGATATGTATGACTGAAACCCACACGCAAATTTAAAGACGCTATAGTGTGGAAGCCCCATGACCAAAAAAAAGTTAAACTTTGCTATCTGACATATCTGACAGTGTTTGGATGGACAAATAAACACCCCAGAACACAAAACTTTAGACAGTTATGCTGTCACTCGCAAAGTACGTACAGATAAAAATCAGCACATGAATTATTCTCAGCTGATGAAAATTCTCCTACACAGCAGTCTATGGAGGAAAACGGGAATGGTCGCCCAATGATTTTCATTTTTTGAAATCACTTAATGATCGTTTTGAACTACAAATTTTTTAGGACATAATTTTTAGACCTTATAAGAGACACTGGTAGCATGGGAATCATATAGCTCAAATTTTCAAAAACTGGAAACACTGTATATGATGCTTTAAAGGTTAGTGACGTGATTGGAAACACCTGAAAATGCCTCAAGAACCAAATGACTTGAAATATATACCAACTATACACCAGCTGGAGTGGATCTCCCAGCTGGAAAGATTTTGTCCGTAATTTCTTAACTTAAGGAGAATCAAGCATGAAGATACTAGTATTTTAATCTTATCGGGGCACGATAAAATAGGACCCATAGAGAGCCACACAGCAGGTTTGCCTGCCACGAGCGATATTGACATTATTTATTTTAGAATGAGTCAACATTTGACTACAAGATTTTCACAGAAGATTCCTTGCATAGTTTACTCATGGACCCTACTTCGTAGTAGGGTCCATGGTTTACTTGATTCTAGAGTAGTTTCACTTAAAGTTGAGGACTACCCCCAACCATGTCATTGACCTTTAATTGCTTCCGGCCAACTTTCAATAATCAATCATACGGCAGCTTATATGGAAAGATGGTCAGAATAGCTAAATGGTCGTTTTGAAATAACATACCTTCCAGGACTTCATATTAGATCTCGGTACCGATAGTTTTATAGACCTTTCAATATTGTCATGTATTTAGGTTGCCAGATTTCATTTGTCGGAATATCAGTCTCATATATAAAGCTACTGTGCCAATTTAAAGAGGTGGCAATCCCACTTGCTTCATGAGACAGTCATGTTTGTTGGCTCTCCTGAACGTTTAACATGTTTGAGATTCGAAGTTTTGTCATCTGCAGCAACGCAGCAGGGACATTCAAGTCCAATATGCTGTAGACCTACTTAAAACACTTGACGCCGACTATGAAGTAGCATATGCCATCAGATTTTAGGATGGGTTTCCGAGAACTGTCTCGTCTACATCAGTAGGCATTATTTATTTTATCGTAGAAAGCGCTTCGTCTTTCTATAATTGCAGACCCTGGGAAAGTGCGAAAATCCACACAAGAGCAAAATAGCTACAGGACAAAGTGAATTAATTATTAAAGGCAGCCATAGAGTATTCCTTGAGGAATATATATATCTAGTTTTCTCTCACTCTTGTTCACACACACAAACACACACACACATACAGTTAAAACAAACAAACCATTTCAACATGTGATTTTACCAATGGTTTATCACTTAAAAACTTTAGCGTATGATAAAAACATGATTCCAAAATTACGAAAAATGTACCTGAGATTATATTTCTTCAGGTGAAATGATAATGTAAATAATAATGTCAACCTCTCTCAATTGAAGATAGGGGCCTACTCATTTTACGAGTACGTTTCCATTGTTGCTTCGTAATCAAACATTAAAAACAACTAATGAATGAATTTGCATAAAAGCTGTGCCTTGCATTGATGTCAGTTACATGCATGCATGTAATCTATGTATATTTATTTATTTATTTACTTATTTATTTATTTATTTGTTTGTTCGTTATTCTGGAGTTTTGACCACTTACAACTTCTGGCGACTTCTTTGTCTAAATAGCTATTATTCTAAAGTTTGGTCACAATAACGTGGATGAATTTCACTTTATCTATTTATGTATACATATATATATATTTATTAATTAATTTATTTTTTTATTAATGTATTAATTAATGTATTAATGTATTTATTTATTTATTTATTAATGTATTTATTTATTCATTTATTTATTTATTTATTTATTTATTTATTTATTTATTTATTTATTTATTTATTTATTCATTTACGGAAACATATTTAACCAGGATAGCTTGATCAGTAGTAAATGTTTTACAATAAGGTTCTGCTCACAGATAAACATATATGTACACATTTACAATAAATTTCCTTTCCTTTTCTTCCATGATGCACATACGTTGACATCTGCTTTCGATGTAATATGATTTATCTTTTCTAAATGTGTCATGAATACAATATTCCTAACATCATTTTTCCCAAAACATTTTCAACAAACGTCCGATAAATTACAACTGCTCATACTGCAATATGTTAACAATAATGAAGCACAAAGCTTTTAACAACAGCTTTTCTTTTTATCAAATTGAATATTTCTTTTAAGATGATAGTCCCTATTTCTCTATTGTGGGATGTTAAATCAAAGGGTTATTGTGAATGTTTCCCGCTACAAAACAAACATATTTAAATGTTTAACAGGAAGATTTGTTTTCTAATGAGAAAAAACAATGATCTTAGATTGTTTTTAATATATATTTGAAGTTCTGTTATAATTTTACTATTGCATGATATAAAGAGGTTACTTATAGCTCCATGTTTCTACAGACTGACCAACTGACAAGGCGCCAAGGCAACTGTTTTGTGGCCACCCAGATTTTCAAATCCGGAGTGATTATCTTTCAAGACAGGTGTGTTTTGGGACACCTGCGGGATGACATATCCATGGGGACAATCTAAACATCATTTTACATAAATACAATTTGTAGAGTTGTGTGTGTGTGTGTGTGTGTGTGTGTGTGTGTGTGTGTGTGTGTGTGTGTGTGTGTGTGTGTGTGTGTGTGTGTGTGTGTGTGTGTGTGTGTGTGTGTGTGTGTGTGTGTGTGTGTGTGTGTGTGTGTGTGTGTGTGTGTGTGTGTGTGTGTGTGTGTGTAGTGTGTGTGTTGTT